>OU015760.1:110192078-110226784 GCA_907169655.1 Acomys percivali
GAAACCTCTCAAATTAATTATTACCTACATTTCACCATTTTGGAGATAGACTCATTTATCAACTTGCAATGAAACATGATAACAAAGAAACATTATCTGACTCTGAGGTTGTTATATACTTGCATTGAATAATATAACATAGATACCCAACCTCAGAAATCTCATATTTCAGTTATTAGGTCAGAAAATAGGCAGTACATATAAATATACTAAAATAATTAAAAGATTGAATTCATACTATGAGGATAACAACTTGGTGTGTTTACAAAGTTAGGAAAAGTAGAATTTAGGTTATGGGTAGCCTGAGAATGAGATACAGAAGCCTAAGGAAAGAAGATGTTTAGAGAGAAAATGGAAGAACATTTTAAGGAAGGTAAATATTATGGGCCTGAAATCAGGAAAGAGTTCTCAGAAAACAAAGATAATTTGGATTAACTACTCATGTATAATTAAGAGGAAAAATGATAAGAGATGAACAAGGATCCAAATTAGAGAGGAACTTGTGTGCTATATTCAAAATTGTGAGAACGTATTTAAGGTGCAATAGAAATCCACCAAAGAATTGAAAGAAATGCAGCAGTTTTATCACATTTACATTTCTTTTTTTTAATTTTAATTTTTTTATTAATTTATTCTTGTTACATCTCAATGGTTATCCCATCCCTTGTATCCTCCCATTTTTCTTTCCATCCCATTTTCCCCTTATTCCCCTCCCCTATGACTGTTCGTGAGGGGGATTACCTCCACATGTATATGCTCATAGTGTATCAAGTCTCTTCTCAGTGACCTGCTGTCCTTCCTCTAAGTGCCACCAGGTCTCCCCCTCCAGGGGACATAGTCAAATGTGAGGTACCAGAGTATGCGAGAAAGTCATATCACACTCTTCACTCAAGTGTGGAGACTGTTCTGACCATTGGCAAGATCTGGGTAGGGGTTTAAAGTTTACCGCCTGTCTTGTCCTTGGCTAGTGCCTTAGATTGAGCGGGACCCCTTGGCCCAAATCTGCCTATCATAATGTTCTACTTGTAGGTTTCTAGGACCCACTGGATCCTTCTACTTTGCTATTCTCCCATTGTTCTCTCATCTAGAGTCCCACTAGGATGTCCTCCCAT
This sequence comes from Acomys percivali, assembly GCA_907169655.1. NCBI lineage: Eukaryota > Metazoa > Chordata > Mammalia > Rodentia > Muridae > Acomys > Acomys percivali. The sequence continues at coordinate 110,193,191 of OU015760.1, forward strand.
CTGTTCCAGTCTCCTGGTAACTGAAGGCTTTCGTGGGACATACCCTTTGGGCTAATATGCAGATATAAGTGAGTATATACCATTTGAATCTTTCTGTTTCTGGGTTAACTTCTCATTATGATGATTTCTAGCTCAATCCAATTATCCACAAATTTCGGGAATTCATTGTTTTTAATAGCTGAGTAGTATTCCATAGTGTATATGTACCACAGTTTCTTTATCCATTCTTCTACTGAGGGACATTTAGGCTGTTTCCATGATCTGGCTATTATGAATAAGGCTGCTATGAACATGGTTGAGCAAATTTTCTTGTTGTGTGCTAGAGCATCTTCTGGGTATATTCCAAGGAGTGGAATAGGTGGGTCTTGAGGAAGCCCTATTCCCAGTTTTCTGAGATAGCACCAGATAGATTTCCAAAGTGGCTGTACTAGTTTGCATTCCCACCAGCAATGAAGGAGTATTCCTCTCTCTCCACATCCTCGCCAACATGTGGTGTCGCTTGAATTTATGATCTTAGCCATTCTGATGGGTGTAAGATGGAATCTCAGAGTTGTTTTGATTTGCATTTCCCTGATGACTAAGGAGGTTGAGCATTTCTTTAAGTGTTTCTCAGCCATTTGATATTCCTCTTCCGAGAATTCTCTGTTTAATTCCAAGCCCCATTTCTCAATTGGGTTATTTGGTTTGGTGGTGTTTAATTTCTTGAGTTCTTTATATATTTTGGATATTAGACCTTTGTCAGATGTAGGGTTGGTGAAGATCTTTTCCCAGTCTGTAGGCTGTCGCTTTGTTCTCTTGACAGTGTCTCTAGCCTTACAGAAGCTTCTCAGCCTCATGAGGACCCATTTATTAATTGTTGACCTTAAGGCTTGGGCTGTTGGTGTTCTGTTCAGGAAGTTGTCTCCTGTGCCAATATGTTCCAGGCTCTTCCCCACTTTTTCTTCTAACTGACTTACTGTCTCTGGTTTTATGTTGAGGTCTTTAATCCACTTGGATTTGAGTTTCGTGCAAGGTGAAAAATATGGGTCCAGTTGCATTTTTTTACACATAGCCATCCAGTTAGACCAGCACCATTTGTTGAAGATGCTATCCTTTTTCCATGGAATGGATTTAGCTTCTTTGTCAAAAATCAAGTGACCATATGTGTGTAGATTCATATCGGGGTCTTCAATTCGATTCCACTGATCAACCAGCCTGTTGCTGTGCCAGTACCATGCTGTTTTAATTACTATTGCAATATAATACAACTTGAGATCAGGTATGGAGATTCCTCCGGAGCACCTTTTATTGTACAAGATCATTTTTGCTATTCTGTGTTTTTTGTTTTTCCATATGAAGTTCAGAATTGAACTTTCAATGTCTTTAAAAAATTGTGTAGGTATTTTGATAGGGATTGAATTCAATCTGTAGATTGCTTGGTAGGATGGCCATTTTTACTATGTTAATTCTCCCTATCGATGAGCAATGAAGAACCTTCCATCTTCTCATGTCATCTTCAATCTCCTACTTCAGAGTTTTGAAAATTTTTTTCAAACAAGTCCTTCACTTGTTTAGTTAGAGTAACTCCTAGATATTTTATATTGCTTGTGGCTAATGTGAAGGGTGTGGCTTTCCTAATTTCTTCCTCTGCAATCTTTTCATTTGTGTATAGGAAAGCTACAGACTTTTTTGAGTTTATTTTGTATTCAGCCAAATTGCTGAAAGTGTTTTTCAGCTGTAGGAGTTCTCTGGTGGAGTTTTGAGGGTCACTTATGTACACTATCGTATCATCTGCAAATAGGGATAGTTTGACTTCCTTCTTTCCCATTTCGATACCCTTGATCTCCTTTTGTTGTATTATTGCTCTGGCTAGAACTTCGAGTACTATATTGAAGAGATATGGAGAGAGTGGGCAGCCTTGCCTTGTTCCCGATTTTAGAGGAATTTCCTTGAGTATCTCACCATTACTTTGATTTTGGCTATTGGCTTGTTGTATATAGCCTTTATTATGTTGAAGAAAGTTCCTTGTATTACCGGTCTCTCTAAGACTTTAAACATGAATGGGTGTTGGATATTATTAAATGCTTTCTTTGCATCTAAAGAGATGATCATGTGGGTTTTATTTTCAGTTTGTTTATATGGTGGATTACATTGATGGATTTCCATATATTAAACCATCCCTGTATGCCTGGAATGAAGCCTACTTGGTCATGATGAATGATATCCTTTATGTGTTCTTGTATTCGTTTTGCAAGAATTTTATTTAGCATTTTTGCATCGATGTTTACAAGAGAAATTGGTCTGAAATTCTCTTTCTTTGTTGAGTCTTTGTGAGGTTTAGGTATCAATGTGACTATGGCCTCATAGAATGAATTTGGTAATGTTCCATCCAATTCTATGGTTTGGAGTAGCTTGAAGAGTATCGGTATTAGATCGCCTTTGAAGGTCTGGTAGAATTCTGCACTGAAACCATCTGGCCCTGGGCTCTTTTTGGTTGGGAGACTATCAATGATTGCTTCTATTTCTGTAGGGGAAATGGGACTATTTAGCTTGTTTATCTGTTCTTCACTCAACTTTTGCAAGTGAAAATGATCAAGAATATCATCCATTTCCCTTAGATTTTCAAATTTTGTGGCATATATGCATTCAAAGTAGGATCTTATGATTCTTTGTATTTCTTCAGTCTCTGTTGTTATGTCTCCCTTTTCATTTCTCTTTTTGTTGATTTCAATACTGTCTCTCTGCCATTTAGTTAGGTTGGCTAATGGTCTGTCTATCTTGTTGATTTTCTCAAAGAACCACCTTTTGGTTTTGTTGATTCTTTGGACTGTTTTCTTAGTTTCTAATTTGTTCATTTCAGCCCTGATTTTGATTATTTCCAGACGTCTACTCCTTTTGGGTGTTTCTGCTTCTTTTTTTTCTTGGGCTTCCAGCTGTTTTGTTAAGTTGCTTATGTGCGATGCTTCTGATTTCTTTTTAAAGGCACTTTGTGCTATGAATTTTCCTCTTAACACTGCTTTCAATGTATCCCACAAATTTGGGTATGTTGTTCCTTCATTTTCATTGAATTTCAGAAACTTCTTGATTTCTTTCGTTATTTCTTCCCTGACCCATGTGTCATTTAGCAGAGAGTTGTTTAGTTTCCACGTACGTGTAGGCTTTTTGTTGTTTCTGTTGTTGTTGAATTGCAGCCTAAGAGCATGGTGATCTGATAGGATACAAGGTATTATTTCAATCTTCTTGTATCTGTTGAGGCTTGATTTGTGACCTACGATGTGATCAATTTTGGAGAAGGTCCCATTGGGTGCAGAGAAGAAAGTATATTCTTTCTTGTATTAGTGAAAGTTTCTATAGATATCTATTAGATCCATTTGACACATGGCATTGGTTAATGATGTTATTTCACGGCTTAGTTTCTGTTTCAATGACTTATCCTTCAGTGAGAGTGGGTGTTGAAGTCCCCCACTATTATTGTGTGGGGATCGATGTGTGGTTTGAGTTTTTTTAGAAGATCTTTTACAAATGTGGGTGCCCTTGTATTGGGAGCATAGATGTTCAGAATTGTGATGTCATCTGGGTTGACTTTACCTTGATGAGTATGAAGTGTCCTTCTGCATCCCTTCTGATTAATTTTGGTTGAAAGTCTATTTTGTTTGATATTAAAATGGCTACACCTGCTTGCTTCTTGAGACCATTTGCTTGGAATATTTTTTTCCAACCTTTTACCCTGAGATAGTGCCTATCGTTATGGGTGAGATGTGTTTCTTGAATGCAGAAAAATATTGGATCTTGTTTATGCACCCATTCAGTTAGTCTGTGTCTTTTTATTGGAGAATTGAGACCATTGATGTTGAGAGATATTAACGACCAGTGACTGTTAAGAGTCTTAATTTTGATGTTGTTTCCAATCGAGCATTTGTGTAGTTGTGTTTTTGCCATGGTATAGTTACCTATTTCCTGAGTAGTTTTGGTTGTAGCTTGACTCTTTGGGATGGAGTTTTCCTTCTAGTACCTTCTGTAAAACTGGATTTGTGGATAGATACTGTTTGAATTTGTTTTTGTCATGGAATATTTTGTTTTCTCCATCAATGATTATTGATAGTTTTGCTGGGTAAATAGTCTGGCCTGGCATCTGTGGTCTCTCAGGGTTTGCAGGATCTCTGTCCAGGCTCTTCTGGCTTTTATGGTCTCTGCTGAGAAGTCGGGTGTAATTCTGATAGGTTTGCCATTGAATGTTATTTGGACCTCTCTTTGAAGCTTTTAATATTTTTTCTTTGTTCTGTATGTTTTGTGTTTTGATTATTATGTGACGGGCAGTTTTCCTTTTCTGGTCAATTCTATTTGGTGTTCTGTAGACCTCTTGTATGTTTATAGGCATCTCTTTCTTTAGATTGGGGAAATTTTCTTCTATGATTTTGTTGAGAATAGTTTCTGGGCCTTTCAGTCTGTTATCTTCTCTTTCTTCAATGCCTATTATCCTCAGATTTCTTCTTTTCATGGTGTCCTTAATTTCTTGGATGTTTTGTGTCAGGAGTCTTCCAGATTTGGCATTTTCTTTAGTGGTTGCTTCAAGATCTGTGATTGTATCTTCTAGACCTGAGATTCGTTCTTCTGTCTCTTGGATTCTGTTAGAAAAGCTCACCTCTGTGTTGCTCACCTTCTTCTCTGAGGTCTCATGTTCTCGTTTTTCTTCTGTCTGTGTGTTTATCATTGAATCCATTTTTGTTTTCAGATCTTGAACTGATTTTTTTATTTCTTTCATCTCATTTTTTGTATATTTCTGAGTTTCTTCCATTGCCTCCTTATAGGTCTTCAGAGCTTGACCCGTTTTATTTCTTTCTGTCATCTGGTTGTTTGCATTTTCCTGAAATTTTTCCAGTTCCACTCTATGTGCTTCTTTTATGTCTTTCACTTGTTTGGCTGTGTCTTCCTGTATTTGATTACAAATTTCATTTGTTTCCTCCATTAATATGCTTCTTATTATTGATTTGAGGTCATTTTCTTGTATTTCCATTGTATTTAAGTTCTCTGGGTTGTTTTCTTTGGGATAGCTGGAAACTGGAGACGCCATGTTTTTTGGGGTTTTTTTTGCGTACGCTTTTACGCTGTCCTTTAGACATCTTTCTGGCTTTGTTTTTGTTGGGTAGCTTCCAGAGTTGGATGGGAGTCTGATGATAGACTCACTTGTTTTGTCAGGATTTCTGTATGCTTGAAGCTCTGATGCTTCTCTAGTGTGGACGGCAGGAGGTTAGCCCTGTTGTTTTGGACTCTCACAGACAGTGATTCTCACCTCCACTGTGCTATGGGTCCTGCAATCGTTCTGGGTTCTGAATGAGCCTTGGGTCAGGCCAAGGTATCCACATCCTTCTGATTTCCTTGCCTAGTCCAGCCAGGGACACTGGACCCAAACCACGCGCCGAACGCAGCTAGATTCTCAGGGCCTGAACTGTCTGCCGAGCTCAGCTAGGGACTCTGGGCCCAAAATGCACACAGGGTACAGCCAGAAATTTTGGGCTGGGACTGCACACCAAGTTCAGCTATGGGTTTTTGGCCCAAAGTGCATGCTGTGGTCAGTTATTGACTCAGGGCCCGAACCGTCCGCCAAACTCAGCCAGAAATTGTGGATTCAAACTGCACACTGTGTCCAACTAGAGTCTTAGAGCCAGGACTGTGCTAAAAGCTCCATTAGAGTCTCTGGGTCCAATCTGTCTGCCAAGCACAGTTAAGGACTCTGGCCCTAAACTGCACACCGAGCTCCACCTGAGTCTCCAGGGTGGAATTATGCACCGATCTCAGCCAGGGACTATGGACCCATACTGAAATCAGTCCAGTACTCTGGGTCTATACTGTGTGGATAGTACGATCAGAGCCTTGGGGCTGCTGAGCCTGTGCACACAGCTCAGGTAGAGACTCTGGGCCTAATCTGCCCGGCAATTTTAGCTAGGGCCTCTGGGCTGAATCTGTGTCAGTGCCCCAGAACTGCCCGCTGAGCTGAGTTAGTGTTTTGGGCAGAACTGCTCGTTGAGGTGAGCTGGGTCCCAGGGTGGACCTGAGTGCTCCGCCCAGCCTGCGCCACAGCAGGAGAACTGCGGCTGCGCTGAGCTGGGTCCTATGATGGGCCTGAGTACTTAGCCCAGCCTGCGTCACAACAGAACTGTGGCTGCGCCGAGCTGGGTCCTAGGGTGGGCCCTAGTACTCAGCCCAGCCTGCGTCACAGCAGGGGAGCTGCCGCTGTGCTGACCTGATGCCTCGGGCAGAATTGCTTACTGTGCTGAGTCAGTGTCTCCACGGCACTGAGCTGAGCCCGGGACTCTGGGGCCGAACTGTCCGCCGAGTCCAGTTTGGGTCACAAGGCACCCCTCGACCCAAATCCTGTTCTGAGTCCCCTCTCCCTCAGCTACTCCCACCGGCCACCACACCAATCGCCTTCACTGAAAGGCTCTGAGCTGCAAACCTCAGCCGCTGCCGCTGCTATCGCTAGAGCCGCCACTGGTGCTGCTGCCTCTGCCGCCGCTGCTCCAATCCGAGAAAATCCATGCTCTTCCCATTTGTAGGGGCACGCAGGTCCTCTGCACCCTGGTCCCTCCGAACCGTGGAGCACTCCCGCTTCCGTTGTGTTGGGACCCTGGTGTTCCTGGCTCAGAAATCCGTGCAATTCCCTGAATTGTTTACTGGAGCCTCCAAACACGGTCCACACTGCTCGGCGCCATCTTGGATCCTCCGCACCCCCACATTTACATTTGTAATGCTCACCATGGCAATTGTCTTCAGAAAAAAGAAAACTGGATGTCAAGAGGAAGAACAGGAAAAATATAATTGTATTTATATAACTAAATTTCAACTTTTTAACAAGGACATTTGTAGAGGAATTTTTATCCAGCAACATGGCTGCTATAGCAAGGTATCACATCCAAAGACTTTCTAGAAATTCAGACACACTGTGGATTACAATATCAGCTGTCTGGAATACAAACACATCCTTAGTATACACCTTTAATCACAAACAATGAAGATAAGGTGAGTTTATAGAAGGAAGCAGACATGTTTGAGTGACGTCTAGTTAATGAGCAGACAAAGTGACAAATCAGGAAAAGATTTGACAGAATGAGTCAGTGATAGGATATGTCCAACTCTCACGAGAACAGGACAGGAAACAGAGGCTACTTAAGAGCAGTACAGGGAGAAAGAAAATGTTCCTTCTGGGACAATTTTACAGAAACAGGTTGCAGAGAGAACAAGCTACACACAGGTGAAGACAGGTTACATACAGTTCTGCAAAGTAATGCTTATGGTAATTAGAATTCATGAAATCAACATTACAGTAGATGCAGAGACATAGAAGGGTTTATAAATATGAAACTGGAGAAACCTGAATATTTCAAAGAAACCTTGTCAAATGGAGTATAATTGGACTTCCAGTGAACAAAGCAGAAGAGTATGGTGAGGAGACAATAGAAGACAATAATTGAAGAAAGAGAGGTTAGAACTGAAAACATGATGTTAAGAGATTGAAAGAAATAAAGAATAAAATGCATACTTTTTGTTTGTTGCTAAAAAGGCACTAATAATTTGGCTAAATGTGAAGTTGATATTGATTTCAGTATAGAATATAAAATGGAAATTGAAACAACATTTTAAAATATTGTAGGTTGTGTTTATGATGGCAAAAATCAATTGAGAGGATGTCTCTAAGACACCTAGAAAGCAAAGGAGGATAAAAATCAGAGTACAAAGAGTTGGTTTTTGATAAAGGGAAGTTATTTTTTCCTTTTAAAATGGAAGAGGTAGGGGAAAAACAGTAAATGACTACATTTTGATGTTTTAGGCTTTGTTAGAGTGAAATGTACTATTCCTCTGATTATTTCAGGAAAAGAAAATGTCCGAAAGCTAGAATAACTTATATATACATGACATTTATTTTTCTCACTAACATGTCAGAAATATGTGTACTAATTACAGATGCAGTGTATACTCATTCCCCTGTAGGGCACTGATTCCCTAAAAAATGGTCCTTAGAATGGCCAGTATAGAAAGAAAAGCTTGATTGAGAGCTATTAATACAAGTACAGCAATAATAAAAGAAAAATTCAAACTTTTATTACACTCAAAAACAGTATCTTCAAAAGCAATTAATTTGAAAACTACATTGAGTTAACAGATGAGTTATAAACAATTTATTTTTAAAAGACTTTCTTTGAGTTCAGATGTATTGAAACTTTTTTATTAGTTTAATTGTTTTAAAGTCAGTGCTTTTGATCTCAATAAATAGTTTTTATCATTTTAATTTTCCCCAGTCAGCTTCCCTTTTTCAAAAGCACTGGCCTAGTTGTCAACTCAGAAGGTTGTACATCTGAGTATGTTTCTTATGGACTTCTCTGACAACTAAATTTCATTTTTGAACCTTGCTTCCAAATGTTTTGTTTATTGTAATCTCTATAGTGTGCACTACATCAATAGAAAAGATGTTTGCAGAAAAAAATAATGGAGAACATACGATATTGCCAACCTATGAGGACTGCTTCTCTGTAGGAAATAATCAAATGAGAAATGAGCAGGCCACATATGATTAGTGAAGGCACTAAGATTAATCTTACGAGTACTTGAGCTATGAACCCTAATAGAAACACAACAAAGACATATCGATACTCTTATGCTTTATTACATCCTTCCAGGACCCTCTCAGCCCATGAACTGTGAGCAAGCCAACACACAAAAGCAATCACACTAACTGGCTCCTGAATTACAAGGGAATGAGAAGTATGGAGTCACAAAGGAGTCAAACTATATGAAAATGTACCATGTTAAGTTCCTCCTTGTAGTTCCAAATCTATTCTTCTACATTGTGTTTGCCACCTGGAGCCTGTGCTCTCAGCATTTCGAGATGACAGGTAGAAAAATGATTCATTTCATTGGTGAAGGCATCATCAGCTCTCACTTCTGACCATTCCTACATTTCACAACATGAAAATCAAACATTTAGGAAAAGTGGAAAGTGCAGGATCATGTTTGCTTAGTGGCACAGTGGGTGTTCTCATGTCTAGCATTAGGTTCTTACCAATGATCTCCTTTCTCCTCTAGTAAGTCAACAATTTTTAAATACTATGTAAAAATGTGTTTTCTTATCAATATTAGCTATCCTTTCAGTCATTTTCTTGGTCCAGCAAACCGTCTTGCAAAGAGTACTTTGGGAAAATTTTAATATATACAAGAAAAAGCTGACGTTGTCTTCCATACAAACTTGTTTTCGGACTTTGAGACTTTGATGGGGAAAACAAAGTCTCATCAAAAATTATTTAGTGACATAAAAGAGCTGCTTTCCTAGTTAAGTAATAATCTTGTGTATTTTAAATATGCAAAGGATTCCAAGAATAAACTACACAGCAGGTATGTGCTCTTCCTGTGTGAGTTTGCAACTGTTTAACTAGGATGGAAAACAGGAGAGGGGGAATGATTCAGGATTTCAGCAGGACTTTCTGCAAAAAGAAACAGAATTTGCTGAGGAAAGCTACTTCTAGTGCTCATTAACAAAAAAGGGAAAGTGATCCATTGCCTTGATAAAATACCTGCAATGAAAGCCTGACTACAGGACCTTTTCAATCCCCTGAAATAGCTAATCCAAGCCAAAGTGGAAGTAGGGAAGCTAGCCAAGGAGACTAAATTTCATACTGATGATGTTTGTCTCCCAAGAGGCAAGGTTGCTATTGTCAGCTCAGCTGAGATATGACTTAGATCCAGATGCTTGAGGGTAGGATGGCATTTCTTTGAAGTAAGAACTATATGAATTCAGATATAAGCAAAGAACCCTTGTGATGTGCTACCTTCTTCTTACTCAAAAGAAAATTTGCATTGCACCTAACAATATGCTTATAGAGGCCTCTTCAGAAAAGTGAAAGTTTTCAAATTGAGATATAACTGCATTCAAAGCTAAGTTCTACAAAATCTCTCAGAGCTCCAATTTCCTTGTGAAAACAATGAAGCTACTAGTGCCTCCTTAAAGGATTGCTGTGTAGACTGAATAATGTTTGCAAGTAAAGCATCTAGTTTTGTGCCTCATCCATCACTGGTATTTGCTGATCTTGCCACTACTATTAGCATGATTCTTCTGCCTCCTCCCATTGCTACAACTACCACCACTATTAATAACACTGGATAACTATGTTACTCTTGAATAAAATCAATCATTTTATTATGGACATACCCTAATAAAACAAGCCAATGGATCAGTCTCTCTACTAATTGTCATTTTGTATCTTTAACTGGATCTGGCACAAGTGCATACATAGATTTTCATTGCATTTACTCCTATCATGCAATAATCTCCTATGTACATAAGCATAAAAGAGAAAAGTTTATATCGTTCATAGGTGTGGAGATGCTTGGGGGCCATAAGTGAATGAATAACGAGAGAATGAACTTCTGAGTGAATATGTTCTGATGATATGGGCATGGCCATATTAATGAATCAATCCCACAGATGCATGGGAATGGTAAAACCTTGCTTTAGTCCTAGTGTAAATTGTGGTAGTGTGTACAAGCGAGTGTTTAGGAATGATTGGCTAATGCAGGACAAAACTAGCAAATGAAGCTTCGTCCTCCTGGATGACTGTAGCCTGACAGTCTCAATATGGAGATCCCCTATTGAAACTAACTTCCCTGCTGTGCTGCATATAATAAACAACCTGAAGTTCCAGGTTGTTGCTACATTGGTGTCCTCCATCAGAACAAGTACTGTCCACCAGATCCCAACTTTTCTGTTCATGTGTCTATGTGTCTGTTTTTTCTCCCGTAGAAATTTCAAAGCCTCACAGGATGTGGAAAGTAGGAAAAAGTAGACTTTGATAAAAGGAATACAAGGTAAAAAACACTGAAGTAACACTTATTAACTTAAAGATCATTACTCAATGTAGAATCTCATTATAGGTAGCCACAAAGTAAAAGAAATGGCAACACACTGGGGGACATCAACTCTATTCTGTCTTCCTAAAATTTATAAGAATATTGACTTTGGTATTGGATTTCTTAATTTTTGTCAATATTTTTTAGAATATCTAATGACATTTAGTCTTTACAAAAATAACGTTCAAGAAGTCTAAAAACTACAAGAGAAAATGATAATAGAAAATAATATAATTAATATATTTATGAGCATCTTCTCAAGTTTCTTAATATGTCTGGTCTAGTTTAAAAAGAGAGAAAGGTAACTTTCAAACTTGTATAGCTGCCAGGACTCTAGAAATTAATTCAATAGCATTTTTAGTTATATATGCATTGTGTGTGAGAAATACTCTCTTGAAGGTCAAAATGTGACTGGCCAGATCCATATCCTAAAGGAACCCTTTGATCTAAACAATAAATGATAATTCAGCTCAGACATTTTATCAGTACTCATGACTTCAGCATTTCAGTAAATCATTCATATTACTTCCTATAGTTGTATAGTATCAGAGCAAATCTGTAACTCAAAGTAAGAAATTCCCCATCTTCCACCACTGTATTTTTGGCAAGTTTGTAACTGGATTCCAGTCCTTTTTCTTATCATATAAACTATATCCTGTAAAATGAATCAAATGGCCAATGAAACAGCAATTTGGGTTGTCATTCTTGCACATAAACCAAATCAACCAAATCTGAAAAACTTCTAGGTACTTGTATGTATCTTTGATTGAGTTTTTGGAGTATGTACTTCCTCTAGAGGGGTTAATTTGATAAAACAATCTTTCTGAAACACTTAGAAATTACATACATAAATTTATTGTGTGTGGTTGTATGTATAATGGGTAGGGCTCCACAAGTTCCATAGTGCACATATAGAATTCAGAGGACATCTTCAGAGTTATTTCTCCCCTTCCACCTTTACCTGGATTCCATGATCAAACTCAGGTTTGCAAATTTGCTAAACAATTAACTTTGACACGCTAAACAATCTCACCAACTCCAGAAACTACATGTAAAGGAATGATCGACATATATAACATATATCTGTTGGTTTACTTCCAAGCATCTACTTTCTGTCTTTTAATAATAATAGAATCTTGAACTTCGTTAGAAAAAAATCCTAGTCCCAGAGATAAACCCAGAATGACTGGAGCCAATTAGTTTTCCAATGCTTAAAAGCATCAACTAATCCTACAACAATATATAAATATAGTTCTACACAGTTCTTAACAACTACCTGGGATTCCAGGAATAAATTCCCTTACATGAAACCAATATTGTAGAAGACAGAAAATGCAAACCGAAAAAAAAAAAAAAACAGTCTTCCTTGGTAGCTGAACCAAACCATACACATCACACATTATTTTAGGATTTCATACTTCAATGTCTATTAATTATCTTTTCTATTCAGCTTGAGTCCAAGTATATGCTGATTATGACAAACATTTCCCCAATAGTCTACTGGTAATTTTGAAATGAAATTATTTTATTTATTTAATTAATTTATTCAGACTACAACTCAATTTTTATCCCATCACTTTTATCCTCCCATTCCTCCCTCCCTCCCACTTTCACCCTATTCCTCATCCCCCACTATATGGTTGTAGGCTATCAAGTCTCATCTTGGTAGACTGCTTACTCTTCCTCTGAGTGCCACCAGGCCTCCTCACCAAAGGGAGCTGGTCAAATATGGAGCACAAGAGTTCATGTCAGAGTCGGTCCCCACTCTACACATAACTATGGAAAATGTCCTGTCCATTGGCTAGATCAGAATAGGTGTTCCATATTTACTACTTGTATTGTCCTTGGCTAGTGCAATACTTTGAGCAGACCCCCCTGGACCCAGATCTACACATCACGTTGTTGTTCTTGTGGGTGTCTAGGATACTCTGGACACTTCTGTTTCCCCCATTCTCCTACATTTATCTTACCTAGAGTCCCAGTAGGATGTCCTCACATCTATCCCAATCTCATGGTAAGTGAAGACTTTCATGGGACATGCCTTCGGGCTAGTGCCCAATAATAAGTGAGTATATACCATGTGAGTTTTTCGGCCTCTGGGTTAACTCACTCATTATGACCATCTCTAGTCCCATCCATTTGTCCACAGATTTTGAGATTTCCTTGTTTTTAATAGCTGAATAGTATTCCATAGTGTAAATGTACCACAGTTTCTTTATCCATTCTTCAACTGAGGGACATTTAGGCTGTTTCCATGTTCTGGCTATTATGAATAAGGTTGCCATGAACATGGTTGAGCATATGTCCTTGTTGTGTGGTGGAGCATCTTCTGGGTATATTCCAAGGAGTGGAATAGCTGGGTCTTGAGGAAGCCTTGTTTCCAGTTTTCTGAGAAAGCACCAGACAGATTTCCAAAGTGGTTGTACAAGTTTGCATTCCCACCAGCAATGAAGGAGTGTTCCTCTTTTTCCACATCTGTCACCATCTTGGAAGCCATCTGAAATGAATTAAACTTGATGATAGGCTAAGATTTATTTCCTAAGTAACAGAACCAGAATGTCTTCTCAGCAAGAAAGAAAATAAACAAAATACTAAAGATGCTAAATCATACTACCTACAACTACTAGCTAATGAAAGATCTTGGCTCTGCTCATAATCTAATTTTAGGAGCCCAAAACAAAATTCATTTCCTATTATGCACTAACTCCTTAAATGTTTCATATGCACATGTTATGACACTGGTATATGGAAATCAGTCAATAGTTTACACATCTAAGGAGAGGATGCGGAAGTAGAAGACAAATCTAATAGAGAGATAAAGGAAAGAAAAAGAGAAAGAAAGAAAGAAAGACGATAGATGTTTTAATCTCCAGGTAGTAAAAAGGTTTTGGTATATAGTCTAATAAAATTTACAAAGATGATTGTTTTGATTATATTAAGATTTAATACTATTAAGAATAAAAATAATTTTAAGAAAAATGTTTTAAAATGAGTTTATAATCTAAATACCATTAAAGTGGTCAAATTAAAAATATTAAGGATGGGAATTAGTTTACTAAGTTGATTTTAACTGGAATAATATAAAATAGTACAATAAAAATAAACAACACCAAATACACCCATTAAAATAGCTGATTAAAATAGTGACATCAAAATAAAAGTAACAATTTAGTGATATTTTCTTATTCATCTATCACTGGTAGAAATGGAATGTGTCCACCATCACCATTGAAGTAGCTTGAGTTTCTATAAAAACTAAAAATGAATCAACAATATAATATTACAATTGTAGGTTGGTACATTAACCACAGAGAAATCAATATACATATCAACATAAAAGCTAGTAAAATTATTCATAGAAGCTATAAATATAGTATCACAAGTTCAGACAATGAGCATAATCTTTTATATGTTAATGGAAGACTATGGTGCTTACATGTGCTCAGTAATAAAGGAACAAATATTGATGAATATAAAACTTTAGCTATATCTTTAAAAACTTATGACTTTGAGATTATATGCCCATCTTAAAAGTTGCTGGCAGTTGTTGATTGCTAAAGAAGAAACAGACATTTAGATCTGGAGAGATGACCACTGGTAAGTTGTCCCTGTTCTAGTGTATGATCCCATACCCACCCATGCACATGTGATCACTAGTTACACTAAGTATACAAATGAACCAATGCATGAAAATTGAAACGATATGTGTTAATAAGTTGGAGTATGAGTGGAAGATGGATATGATCAAGACACATTGTATATATATATGAAATTTTCAAGGAATAACAAATAGTCTTTAAAATAATAATTCTAGTTGGGGTATATTTTCTTTAAGGATGCATCCCTTGACAGAATATTCATGTTCCAGTAGATGGATTAAACACATACACATGTAGGCAGAACTAAATAGATATAAGTGGACTTAAAAAAGAACATATCCTCCCCCTGTGGGTCACTGTAAAGGAGGCATAAAAGGGGATCTTGTGGTAGTTGCACAGCATTATGAATACAAATGTCCTAGTACTACTTCCTGCACAAACCCAACTAAATGCTGACATTCTGCCTGCAATAAAAGCCAAATATGACCTTCAAGTTTATGTTGGCTTACTTTTGATTGTCCGTTTATTTTTATACCTTTGTTTTAAATTTATCTGAGTTTTTCTTTGTAAGGTCAAATTCTCCTGAAAAGTAGGTAAATATATATAAACAGTCTATTGAAAGCAATTAAGAACCATATTTTAGAAGTTCAATGGGGTTATATGTAACATCTGTCTTTCAAAAACACAATTCATTTGGTCATATTTAATTGTTAAGTTAATCTATAACATCTAGACTATTCTATATACAAATTATTCACACTGGGAATACAACAGTAATTAGAGTAAACAAGAAACATGTGTTCCTGAAATTAATTTTGGGTATGTGTTTTCCAGAGGGTCCTGGAAAACTACAGGTAGGTCTGGGCCCTGGGGTCCTCCTCAAACTATGGCACCAGCCAAGGAAAATATAGGCAGTAAACTTCGAACCCTTACCCAGTCTAGCCAATGGACAGGACATTCTCCACCATTAAGTGGAGAAGGAGATCTGACTTTCACACAAACTCTGGTGCCCCATATTGGACCATGTCCCTTGGATGGGGAGGCCTGGTGGCACTCAGAGGAAAGATCATCAAGAAGAGACTCGATACCCTAGGAGCATATACAGGGGGAGGAGGTCCCCCTCAGTCACAGACATAGGGGAAGGGAGTGGGGGGGGAAGCGGGAGGGAGGAAAGAAAGGGAGGCTACAAGGGATGGGCTAACAATTGAGATGTAATATGAATAAATTAATAAAAAATTTAAAAAAAGAACTTAATCTACCATTATATCAAAAAAAAAGAAGAAGAAGAAGAAGTATAGTGGTGAAAAGACAGATAATGGACACGTTAATAACATAATAGCATAACATGAAAATAATTTGAAATAAGAGTTACAATGGTTAAATTACTATTTTCAAAAGTTTGAGGGATGTGGAGATGATACCTGAGCTAGATAAGGCAAATGTTTTTGAGCACTTACCTACATTAGATAAAACTGAAAGCATTTCACATTTGTTAACTTAATCTCAAAGCATCCTTACAAAGTATTATAATTATGCACATTTAAAACATAAGAAGACAAGAAGTTAAGTAATCTGAAATTAGGTGGTAGAGATGAGATTCAAGTGCTAGTATTTTTATTCCAAAACATGGTGTACTTACCACTATGCTGCAGAGAAAATATGGAAAAACATATCAAAGGAAGATATATTAGGTTCACAAGCCCTAATATGAACTTCATGGAAATGATCCAACAGAAAGGCAACATTATAACAGCAAGAGTGACATCTTAAATGGGGAAGAATTACTGCTGAGAGAAAGGTCAGCTAAGCACTGGAGCTCCTAATGCTGCACCACCAATAACAATTACTGGGAAGTAGGGGGCTGACTCACAGCTATGAGCTTCATCAAGGAACAGAATCTGGTGTGTAGGCTGTGGAAAACACTGCTTGCTTTCTTATCTCCTAGAGTGAATCACTTTCAAGAAAAGGAGGTTAGGCAGAAATAATCTCCAAATTTGTCACCAAGAAAATTAACAGTGTTTTTGAAATACGAACAAGTATACAAAAATATAGTGGCAAGGATTTTAGAACTAATGTGGATAAAAGGTCATGATAATCATTGGCATCCATACTAATATAAGTAGTCCAATACACATACGCAATAAAAATTAAAATTCAAAATTCATGAATTTGAAGGAGAGTGGAGAGAAATATGGAAAGGTTGGATGGAAAGGGAGAAAGGTATTTTAACATTTTAATAGTTTATTTATAAAATTTTTATATTATATTTTCAGACTTCCATTAATTACAGACAATCACAGTGTGGCATGCCAAACTACATAAATGTATTATTATAACTAGATTTTGTCATTATCCTGTTTATATACCTTTGAACCTTTTTAATTAAAATGCATATAGGCTCCTAGATTTCATTTCCATAGTTAGTACTTACACAAATGCATTATTTGTTGGAGGAATATTTTCATGCTGCTGGAACCCTTGCCTACCCCTGAAAGGACAAGAATCATGTAGAATTTTTATTCTTATGTAGCCCTAAAAACATGGCAAGAGAGCATAGCATGTATTGCAATGCTCCTGCTCTCTCACCAATGGTTGGACTGTTCTTCCGATGTGATCCCAGTGACTCTAGAACTAATCTAAATTAACTAAGCCAAAATTAGCATTTAACGGAGTTTGCTTAATGAAGACATTTTTCCCATCTTATATTCCTGATTCCAATTCACTACTCTCTACTGATTTATTTAGGGAATGTTCTGTCACAACGAATTTTTATATAAATCATCACCTCAAGATGAACTTTAGAAGTCCAGGCCTAAAAACTCATCACAAAAATTATATTTTCCATATGTAAAATGTCAAGATGGAATATTCCTGATAGTCATCAATCTAAGGCCAATTGTATTTAGAATTGCTCCACCAAGTCCAGAATCCATAGTGTCACTACCTCAGTTATATCTGCATAATTTTTTAAAATACAAAGTTCAGGGTTGGAGAGGTGGCTCAACAGTAAAGAACACATGCTATTCCTGCAGAGGACCCAAGAATTGATTCTCATCACACAAATGGCAGCTAAAAACTGTCTGTAACTCCAATATCAGGGTATTCATTGCCCTCTTCTGAGCCCTACCATCACATGGTGCACATATGTGCAGGGAAAACACTCAGATACACAGAATAGAATAAATAAATGCAAAAGAATGTAAATGTTCAGGCTGAGAATTAAGACTAATAGCATAGAGATCTCTGAGATTACAGTCTTCTTTGTAGGTTTCTGGGAAGTGAAGCAGCTGGAGTTTAATTGTCCAAGGTCTCAGTTAATCTCTGTTCTGCCTCCTGTGCTACTAGGAGTATTTAACTCTACAATTTTGTCAAGAGTAAGACAGAAACTTCTGCATCACAGGGAACCTAAGTGACAGTTCCCTCAGTTTTTCTCCAGGTTTATTCACATCATCTGAAAGCTAAAACCATAAATCTGATGATTAGTTTCATTTATATTTCCCATAATTTATTCATTTCACTTTAAGTGCCAGATGCTATGTTAAGCTCAAGAGGAACTGAGAGGGCATAATAACTACTCAAAAATTCTGAAGAGTTCACAGTTGAGTGAAGGGAAGAGACTCTAAAACATGAGTTGTAAGCTAGCATACTGAAAGTAGAGAGGGTGTGAGAAAAAAGAGATGAATAATTCTACTCCTAGAATTTGGAGAAGGCATTAAGAATCCTTGGAAAGTAATACTGAAGACAGTGTAGAAGTTTTATTCAACTAAAAGAGGGATTATGCAAATTGTATCAGAAATTGCTTTACTATGTAGTAAAAGTCTTCAGTCAATCAAAATATTTAATATAAATGCAGGTACTGAAAGAAAAATGTTGCTTACATAACTTTAAATAATTTAACCTAATATTTTCATTCTAATTCACAGTATTTATATATTCATTAATTAAATTTTTAAATTTTGTGATGATACATTGAACACCCCTAATTAAAAAAAACTGCTTGCTGAAGGAACAGTGTTTGGAGAAACATCTAACATACTAGAAAGTCATTATTTTAAAGATTTATTTATTTATTTATTATGTATACAGTATTTTTCCTGAAGAGGGCACCAGATCTCATTATAGATCGTTGTGAGGCACCATGTGGTTGCTGCAAATTGAACTCAGAACGATTCCAAGAGCAAACAGTGCTCTTAACTTCTGAGTCATCTCTCCAGCCCCAAAAGTCATTATTTTTCCCATTTCTTAGACTAAAATTAATTTCACACTAGAGAAAAGATAGTTTAAAATTAAAACAATACAAGAGGAAAGTACTGTGTTTTAATGCAATGTTATTATTGATGGTATTAAAATTACCTCATAGTTATTATTATTTTTGGAATAGTGCCCATGTTACCTCACACCTACATCAAGATCAAGAACAAAATTGACTAAGTGGAAGAAAATAAATACTATGTAATAAACATAGAAACACTTTTTGAAAGTATTTAGCTTAAAAAAGAAAATATAATATATATAACATATAATTAACCAACTCATATAAATCAACACAAAGCATAATAGTAAAAGCAGCCATTTCTTGACTCAAATCCTTAACTGCTTTGTGCAGTGATTACTAAATAAAGCCAAAACTCATTCATCTATTACTTGGTTTCAGAATTTAATTATAGTATATCATCTTCCAGATCTTGATAGGATTTCAATTTGTACATCTGAAAAAGTAGGCGAACAAAACTGTTTGAGACACAAATTTATTTTCTCAATACTGTTTATTTTTCAAGAATTCTATGTAGAATGAAACAATAACTTTATTTTATAGTTCAATGTCCTGATATTAAGAACCTACTAATGTTCCTTCTATATTAGGGCTCCCTTGGGTTTGACTTCAAGAAAGATCTCTTTCCTTCTCTGAAATTTGTGTTACTTGTTAGGAGATTCTCCCAGGTTTTCCATATTCTCTTTGAGTTTTATTAATTTGTAAATGATATCATCTCATATATCCCTTTAAATTTTTTTTTGTTTAAGAATTTATCATAGTCCTCATTTTCCAAAGTAAAACATAATGTTTATGATATGGCATATAAAATTAAGGATGACACATAATAAAATGATTTTATCTTACCAAAAGCCAAGAGAAATTAATATAAGTAGTCCAATTATACAAGCACATGTACATATGCATATTATATATATGCATATATATATATATGCAGCCTACAGAAAAATTTCAGTAACAACTTGACACTTTTATTCATAAAATGTGAGGTAAATCATCTCGGCTGACCTTGTTCCCTCTAAGAGATAAAGTCAACCTAACAAAATTTTTCATTATTTGTTGTTACATACATGTGTGACACATATATTTATGTGTACACATGTAACACAAAGAAAATCCTGACTAGTCTGTATAATGTTCCTTGTATGAAGCTCTCATTCTTCAATTAATGAAAAAAGAGGTTATGACTTCGAAAAAGAGGAAGGATGGGTAAATGCTATGGTTTGGAGGGAAGAAAGTAAGGATAAAATGAGATTTAATTATATTATCGTCTCAAAATATAAAAGAAAAAATTAAAAGTTCAAATTCACATGTCTCACTGCATTAAATCCATAGAACAAAATGTTACAACATAGAGAAATTTAATACTCATAAGAGAAGTAACATGTGCAAATCTAAAGATAACTATACTCTTTGAAGGAAGCCACATAAGAGGGCTATTTAGAGAGGATAAGACCTAGTACCATCAACAAAAAGTATTTTCCAGGAATTGGATGCATTTCTGGACAATTCAGAAGCATATAAATGTTAAGATTTATCAAACTATATATTTAATCACGCCACATTTATTTTATATCTATTATGCTTCAACTAAACTGTTAAAAATTAATAGGTATATTCAAATAAAAAAGAAATAGGGAGTGTTATAAACAACTTTACAGAAATGATTTAGTAATCTACATAACTGAACAGTCTTTAAAGCTAGATAATAACTAGAGCTCACTTGAGGAAGAAATTGATCAACTTAATATTAATGAAATAGAGGCTACATTTCAAAATCATGCACAGGAAGGAGGCCTTAGATTATGCAGAACTATGAAAAAATAATATTTTTCTCTCCAGAAAAGAAGCACACAAGTTAGAAGAATCAAACTTTGAAAACTATTTTTGGATACAGGGAAGCAAATAAAAGGTGGGAGTATTTTTCAGAACTATTGGGTGAGAATGGGGCTGAGACTCCAGCTTGAATCTCCAGTCTTCTTTTCTTGGATTATTGCCATCCACACACTTTCCACTAAGCTGTCAATGCTGCAATTTTAGTGATTTGAAACTGACAGGAAAAACAGCACCTTTGCAGCCAATAGTGGTGAACTCAAATTGCAAAGGTAAAGGAGAGAGAATAGGGAGACAGAAAAGTGAAGGTTTTGCAGACTTCAATGTGACAGACTCATTTAAGGACAGACAGGAAAGGCCCATGGCCTTGTTAGCCAAGATATGTTGAAGTGATTCCAGGTGAAGAAGAGACAAGACAGAAAATTAAGGAGGTCATCATACAAATTAGATATACAGAAGTGCCGGTATTAGTTTCTGCACAATCCTAGCTGGCTGCTAAATTACACATACACCAGGAAACCTAGAAGAGCACATCAAAAAACTCTAGAGATCTGGACAAAATATATCATGAAAAAATTCTACATATGGTATTTCATATGGGACCATTTTGGAGATCATATCTTTGGTGTTCTTAACCACAAGAATTAAGACAGATCTTCTAGTTAATTATCTTGATTATGGAGTGAATTATATATATATTTGATATCTGTGTATTAAATACAAATAAAAATATATTTAAATACAAATATATTTAATATTTCCATAACTATATATATTTAAGTCAATAAATATATTGTTTTAAATACAAATCTATATATGAAATATGTATCAAAATACAATTTTAATACTTTAAATATATACTTTTTATCTTTTTTATTTTGTTAACATATACGTTTATTTTATTACACATGAATAAAGCAAACTACATACAGCAGGAAGAACTATGAGACAGTCATGAGTTATGTAAATGTTACATTCATATTGATATGACTATTTGTATTTCTCAAACTTGAAGTAAACATCTTTCCTATCTTGTTGGGTCTAAATTTCTGAATGAAATTCAATATCTATCATATCTCATCTCTATTAGCTTAAATCTTTCATAATGATCTAAAAAGAACTTATCCCCTAACCGACTAAACTTGATTGTAAAACTAAACTATCTGGTTTTCAACCCCCCTCAGAGACTTGAGAAGGGATAAAACTTAAATGCCTGAGTGAACCAGTAGTGCCATTTGGCAGCTTCCAAAATGAAAAAATGACAGAGACAGTTTACTGCCTGAACAGTCACTCAACACTCTCTATAACATTGCAGCAGCATCTTCAGCCTTCTGGCCCAATATCTCTAACAGACTTATTCACAAGGCAGGAACTATTGAGGACTTGCTTATCCTGTCTTGGCAGAGTTCAGCTGTCCATTCTGCCTGCACCTAAGCTTGCCCATTTTTAGGAAGAATTCTGTCCATGGTAGAAAAGAGGACACTTTGCCCACTGGCTGATTTGCCACATTTGAAGCCAACGCCATAAGAAGGTTCTTTGATGCTCATCATCTTACTTGAGGTCAGCTGGGTGTTGTCAAGAGTTAACTTGTCTTGTTGTCAAATAATCTTTAGAATGATAAAAAAACATCTTTAAATGCCATATTCTGTGGGTCTCTGAGGCTTTTGAAGACCTTATTTAACTCTTTACCTTATATATCTATAGAATCATATCTATCTGTTAGACTTAGGATATATATTGTCGTGCTAAATCAGACTAGTATTTGACATGACCATGATTTGCATCAATATACAAAATTCTATACCAATGACTTAGAGATAACCTTCTTTATGAGTAACATTAAGGCCTTGATTAAGAAGTAGGTTCAATCATCCCTCTGTATTTTGTCTATCCTCCCTCTGTATTTCTATATGCCTCTTTTTTCTTTTCAGCTCCTATCTCCTTACCTAGAGATGAGAGATAAAGAAAAAGAGAGAAATCCCTGAGTTCAGCCTAGTTTTCTATCTGTATAAGAGCAATAATAACTTATAACCATCTCCTGATGAAACTATATATTTTAAACAAACCTTATTTGCTTAAAATAAACATTGTAATGATAAAGAAATATATAATTGAATGCAAATTTTAAAATTCTATAGAAATGAACAGGTTTAGTTTTAGCTGAAGGTGTATAAACACAATTATTTTCAAATTCATTGGTTAACTTTGCAATACAGGAACAATGCCTATGAATGCAATAGGGGGAAAACCATAAAAAATTATAAAGGGAAAACAAGTACAAGAGATACCTTATATGGTACTCCAGGCAAGTTTCTAAAAGCAAGACCTAAGTAACTACTAATGAATAAATTTTCTGGAAAAAAACAACAGAAAACAGAGGTATGACAATATAGTACAGAAAAATAGCATGTTTGAACCCATAATAATACAAAATATAAAAGATAAAGGAGATAAAAATTAGTTTAAAGGGAAATTTTTGTTTAAAGGTAAAACCAATGTAATATTGACTACCTTGGAGGCAGTGGAAAAGGAAAGGAAGAAAATAGCATAAAATACTGGAACAAATAATGGTTAAATTTCCTAAATGGTTTTCAAAGTCCATTTTAATATATTTCAAAGTTCAAAATTCAGTTTATTCAATTCCAAAGAATTCCTTATGTGATATTTATAGTGATTATTGTTTTAACAACTTGACAGGACACAGAGTTATCTATGAGACAAACTTCAGCATATGTGTGAGGGCTCATTAATTTTACATTAACTGCAAATTTTTATTTACATTAGATATTACATTGTTTATATAACTTTAAATTTTATTAAATTTACATTAACTGGGCATAACAAAATTGCAAATACTGGCATCCTAGACTATATAAAAAGGAAATCTAACATAGTATTCATCATTTCCTGTTCCCTGATAGCTTATACAATATAACCAACATATACCTGTTTACATGATGTATTATACTAAGAAACTATGACCCAAAATAAATCTTTATTTCCTTAAAGTGTTTTTATCAGTTATTTTGTCTAAGCACTCGGATAATGAATACAATATTTACAAAGAAAACTCTACCTAGGCATGTCATAGTTAAATTTCTAAAAGGAAAGAAAAATGGACAAATAAACCACAACCCTCTTCTCACGTCATAGCAATTAAAATATTTTGTAGAATCTTAAGCTTAAAATAAAATGTATTAAACTTAACTAAAAGCAGCATAGGACCGAAAACATTGTGATTTTGTTTGAGAAATTAAAGTTCCAGAATCATAAATATAAAATATTGTAGGTTGCACTTATCCAAACAATATTTTTCATTGTAAATTGCATTATACTCAAATAGAAACTGAAAATCAAAACATCTGTTAAAATATTTGAGTTCAAATACAAGTAAATAGTAATCAAACAGGCACTAAAACATTTAGCAACACCTTTGAATATACATCAGATAACATGATGTATGAATGACAAGCCTTTCCACAATGTGACATATTAATTAGTTAAAGAGAAAATGTATATTTTGTCTAGAGTATTATATTATTAAGTGCCAAGTATATATAAAAAATATAAAAAGTACACAGAACTACATTATCCACATGCAACAGCAATAAAAAGAGGCCATGAATTTGAAAGAGAGAAAAAAAAGGTATATAGCAGGATTTGGAGGGAAGAAAGTGAAAGGAAATCTTGTATTATAGTCTCAAAAGCAAGTAAAAGAAAAATAACAAGATAATGTTTATGGGACCATTTAGAGGGACAAAAAGGAAGTGATGTGATTGCATCATAATTAAAATAAAAGAAATAATAAAACTATGGCACTACCAAATTTCTGTCAGGATGTTAAGAAACTGATTTCTCATGCATTGCTGACCAGATTCTAAAGTAGTACAAATATTTTATGAACGTTTGTGTAGTTTTTAAAAGTTAAATTTATTACATGACCTGGGAAATCAATTCCTTGGGATTTACTAAGAATTTTTAAAAAACACTTTTATTAATAATAGCTTCTTATATGACATTTCCAAAGATCTTTAGTATTAACTCTCCTTACCCATAGTCTCTACCCTGCTTTTCCATCCTCAGCAAAGTCAAGATTTCCTGTTCAGGTATTACCCTTTCCACCTTTCAACAACCTGCATTGATTCCCTAGTCTTTAAAAATATCCCCACGGCCCCTTCTACTTTCTTAAAATATATTCGAAGAGTTTTAAGTAAGGTTACTCTGTAATGGGCATCAATGACTGCCCAGCCTCTATATGCTATTTAATTTTAAAAAATCAACTGCCAAATATGTCATTATTTGTCCATGAGATCCCATAGACCTGTTTTCCAAGCATTAAACATTATTGTAACTATCTTGATTTCTCTCTAGAATTTCTTTTTTTTTTCCTACTTTATAAAAAAAATTTTATTATTTATTAATTTATTCTTGTTACATCTCTATGGTTATCCCATCCCTTGTATCCTCCCATTCTCCCCTCCTTCCCATTTTCCCCTTATTCCCCTCCCCTATGACTGTGACTGAGAGGGATTACCTCCCCCTGTATATGCTCATAGAGTATCAAGTCTCTTCTCGGTGACCTGCTATCCTTCCTCTGAGTGCCACCAGGTCTCCCCCTCCAGGGGACAAAGTCAAATGTGAGGCACCAGAGTACGTGAGAAAGTCATATCCCTCTCTCCACTCAAATGTGGAGACGGTCCTGTCCATGGGCTAGATCTGGGTAGGGGTTTAAATTTTACCGCCTGTATTGTCCTTGATACTAAATAGCCAAGTCCACAGGACATGGACAGAAAAGTGGTTCCAACCTGGAAATCATACATACTGGCGAGCTTTTATAGTTATAGAAGGTTATATGCATGCTACCTGGAGATAAGTCTATAACAGTTTTACCTAGCTGTGAACTCTGCAAACTATAATAATAACTGGGATAGTAAGATATGCCTACTGGTGCAACAGTGGCAGGAATGTAACAGAAGTAACTAACCACATTTTGGTTTGATTTAAAGCCCAATCCATAAGATAGAGCATGTCTGATATCATCACCTGGGCTGAGAATCCATGGCTGACTAGGCCATCGTCCCTAGAGGAGGACCTATGCCACTATTCTATTAACTGGACATAGTAAATTCTTAGCTTTATACCCATAGTTTAGTGCAGCTCTCAAATTTCTGGACAGAAACTCTTTTTATAAGCATGTGGTTATTAGTTCAGAGACCCACACCTAGTCAACATGCAAAGAATAAGAGACTGTGGAACACTTAGCCCTAAGTGAACCAATTATATTACACTTTTTTCCCCTCAAGACTCAAAGATAATCACAGAAGTGAGGATAGAAAATGTTGACTATTTTATACAATAACTAGAGTGAACAGATGTGCTTTTCAGATGTGACAATGCAGTTGTGTACATGTACTCACCATGTACAGGATTTCCAGAAAAGCAAACCAGCCAACATCCAAATATGGATGGGTGAAGAGTTCATGAAGTCCCATTTTTAGTTGAGGAGCTACTGACAATCGATAGCTTCTGGGGAAAAACTAACTTTCCTTTTCAGTGACATATTTCCTGAGAAGTTGCTTGTGCTCCAGTAAATAGTCTCATACCCATGAATATACTGGAAATGCTAAATACACTCAGTGGATATAAAAAAAAGTAGAAGGAAAAAGAGATAATATGTAGTTTGGAGGGGAAAATTATATAGGTGATAATAGATGGATTAAAGGTGACAAATCAGTGTTTAGATTTGATCCAAACACAATGTTTACATGCATCAATATTAAATAAAATACTAAGAAAGAAATACACATCCACATAGTGACTTGTACAAGTGTGTTCATAACTACATTATTTGTAATGTGCAAATTTTGAGGCCAACATAAATGTTATTCACTAGTGGACTTTAAAATATTAATATAAAAGAAAATATGTATATGTTGATTACTGTGAGTAAATTTGAAAACCTTAAGAAATGAGCCCAAATTCAACTAACTACATATTATCTGACTCAACTTACTTGAAATTGAATGGAAGGTTAATGTATAATAATAATAATAAATTGTGATTGTCATTTGCTTGTCTCTTTCCATAATTTAACCTTTCCACATGTAGTCATGGGTTATGACTGTATGATAAATCAATAATTACTTCATTTTCTGTTCTTAATGAAATATTTAATTATTTGATATGAAATGTGATTGATAGTATAGACAGTTTTTACAGATAAAATATCAAAGGATTCAAACTTGTGATAGAGCCCATGATCAAATGTATTGACTTTAAGTTAGCATTATTTTATCTTTCTCAAAGAAAAAATTGACTTTAAATACAATTTTGGTATTTTTTTTTTATTAACAAAACAGTTTCAGGGGTAGAGGCTGGATATGGAGGTATAGGGAAATGAGTGGGATCAGGTGCATGATGTAAAATTCACAAAGAATCAATAAAAGGTTAAAATAAATATATCAGGAATACAAAATATAAGTAATAAAATATAAGTATAATAAATATAAAAACAAGTTTTCTAACTCAAAATAGCTTGATTCAATGATTCCTGTAATCTTTTTGCCTGTGTGCAATTCATCTATTTTTGTATTACCAACAATATTGTTGGGTTTGCCCTGTTAAATATGATTCTATTATTTGCATGATAAACTCTCTTCAAAATTAATGTTGAAATTTAATCCCAGTGCTAAAGATGTAGGCATTAGGAAGTCCTTAAGTTATGATTACTCTAAATTGAATTATATGCTCTTCTAAAAACAGTTTGGCAATTTTATTTTATATTTTCATGCTTTCTGGCCTATGAGAACATAAAAGTACCTTCACTATTGAAGTTATAGCAACATTTTACTATCTTGTAAGCAGAAAGTATTCATCTGCAGACATCAATCCTGTCATCACTTATTTCTTGAGACTTCACTGCCACCAGAGCCATGAGAAATTCTATTGCTTATAAATTAAGCATTATCAGATAGTTTTTATAGTAATACTAATATAGCAAGCCACGTAGCCTTTTCAGATATAATGTTAGCAGCCTTGTCTATGATGATTGCAACAGGTAGGAGTTGGTTAACCATTTCTTCATGTGTTTAGTGTACATTTCTTTTTAACATAGACAATTCAAAGTAGGAGCTGTCATATGTGATGAAAGCTTTCCATAAATATCCAGACACTGGATATTCAGTTAAAAGCCAGGTATATGTTAAATCATCACTTTTACCACACTCTGTTAACTGACTTAAGTATCAGGCCAGGCCCGATTGTTTTATAGGAAAACTGTTCCAAAATAGATTTGTATGCATGTAAGTATAAGAAAGAAGAACAACACAACCATTTTAAAAGACTAACAAATGATCAAGTGATATTCAGTACAGCAAAATAAAATTTAGCAGTAGAGGTAATGAAAAACAAAACTACTAGGTGGTAAGAAGAAATTTCACTTATAGAATATTTTCCACCAAGAAGATAAACACATGAAGAAAAATACATGAAGCTGAACCTCAAAGACAAAATGATGCCTTGAATAAAGTTTTCATATGAATACCACGTTTGATGTGAATTGGTTTACTAGTCATTTATGATCATATAGGAAAGTATCACAAATAAATAGCTGAAGGGCGCATGTATATATCTTGCTATTTCCACATAGCAATGGTTTAACTGTATTCTCTACTCAAGACCTCAAAAGATCAAAATCAAGGAGTCAGTAATTGATCTTTTAGGAGAAACATACTTAAAAGCACATTCAGGTCATTTTCAAAATCCATTTCCTTGTGGCGACAGTATAACTAATTAGGGTAGTATGTACAGCATTTATAAGTTGTATCTCTGGAGCTGAACTATCTAGAGTTACAATCTATATCTAACAACTCCTGTATCTATGTGGCCTTGTAAAAATTACTTAACTTTGTGGAATGAACAATATAAATATTTGTATATGTGTTAAGATTTATTTTCATTATTATATATGTCTACATGTAGGTCTGTGTGTCTGCCGTGTGTGTAGGTGCCCTAGAAGGACAAGACAGGATGCCAGATCCCCTGAAGTTGGTGTTACAAGTGATTATAAGCTGTTTAATGTGGGTACTAGGGAGACAACTTGGGTTCTCTGGAATAACAGCAAATGTTCTTATCTTCTGAGCATCTCTTTAGCCCTTCATAGTAATATTTCACTACTAGACTTTTCATGAAGATAGGAACAGTCAAAGTGTACATAGTCCTACTTTAGTAATAAATCATGCATAAATAACAAACAACCGCCCAAAACAGTGGCACATGACTAATTACAGTACTGGGAGGCAGACGCAGAAGCAGAAGGATTGACAGAGGTTTGACGCCAAGCTCACTCTAAACTATGTAGAGTAACCCTGTACCAATAAGCAAACAAATGGATGAACAAGTGGTTGAATAACAAAATACACAGAGTGAACATTTTTGCTCATATGCACCTGTAATACCATCTCCATGGGATCTGACATACTGCTTTGCCTCTCAGAAGTCAACTGTGGATCCATGTATGTCTTAACAGTTCAATAAGTCAGTGTTTCCAGCTAAGAGAGAAATCACTATCTTTAGGTTTTCCATCCTGCCACATCAAAAGCAATGGGAGTTCTGAAGCTATTCAAAATGCAAATTAAATCATCTAGTCAGCAAACAGTGAAGATTTGACTCTCAATTCTTCATCAGAACATGCCTGTATCTACTCAACCAGAGTGAATGGGCACATGTGATTCTCTTTATTCCAGAGAAATCAACATAAGAAACTACTTAAAAAAAAAAAACAGCCTATGCCAGAGATTAAATTAATTAATCTTTAGCCTGGCATTTGCTTCTTAGTAAGAATTCAGCAAATGTTAAAAATTATTTGAAAATTTCTATTATGAGAATTATATAGAAAATATCTTTTCTAGATTCCATAAAAGTACAGTTGTCTCTTTAAAAGAAATTTCTACTCGGTGACCTGCTGTCCTTCCTCTGAGTGTCACTAGGTCTCCCCCTCCAGGGGACATAGTCAAATGTGAGGCACCAGAGTACTTGAGAAAGTCATATCCCACTCTCCACTCAAGTGTGGAGACTGTCCTGTCCATGGGCTAGATCTGGGTAGGGGAGAATGGGAGGATACAAGGGATGGGATAACCATAGAGATGTAACAAGAATAAATTAATAAATAATAAAAATTAAGAAAAAGAAATTTCTAGAAGTAGAATTATGAAGTCATAGAAAATAAGATTTTCATTGTGAGAAATACTACCTGTTTTAGTTTCTCTGATCTTTTTTTGATCTCTCAGATATAAATATACACCAGAAAGGGACTGGAAAGTTTGGTAAAGCGGAATAACAGGTTTAGGGTGAAAGTGTTCATCAAGAAGTCAATCTTTTAATGTTATTAGAAAAAGTAGATAATTCTTAGGTAAAATAATCTGTCAAGATAATCAATGACTTCTTAGCAAATGTACCAAAAATCTAAAGTAATACATAAAAAATTTAGGTAGCTCTCAAAACAGAATCACCCACAGGATTTGATAACTGTAAACAGAGAGTTTCCAAATAAAATTGAAGTTCAGTTCTTAGCCAAAAAATGTCTATTTTAAATTTTCATACATTACTATTTCAATATCATATTCTCAAGGTACTTTACTAAATGGTGTACAAATATAGACCTCATTAACATTAATGATATTTTAGTTTTAGTTAATATATTTATGAATATATGTATATATATGTATATAACTGTCAGAAATAACACCTGTACTGGTTTAAATAATAATTTGACAAGTTGAGAACATGATAGGACTGAGTATCTGTTTTAGAGTCTCACAAGCCTGAGTTTATTATATTCTACATGCACAATACTGATGAGTTTTCTCATACTCCCATTGCCTCCTTTCAATCATTCATAAAATAGTAAATGATACTCCTTGCATTATTTATGTTATTTTTAATTATGATACAAATATATTTGTAGTATATTCATTCATTGATTTATTAATTATCTCTGAATATATAACAAAGCACCATAAACCAAATGCTTAAGAGAATATATACATTTTTCATCTCCATCATTTCCACAATTCATGACAATAGCAATGGGTTAAGTGTACTTTCCACTCAAGACATCACAATATCAAAAATCTTTTGAAGATAAGGTCACCCATTATGTGTGGGGCTACCAAGGAAAGCACCACATGGAAAAATATAGAAGTTAATCAAAGAATTGTACAGCAATATCTCATGTTCAGAAAACATTAATACCTTAGAGTTGGTTAATGGTGAATACACACAATTATAAGCAAATAAAACAGAATACAGTAAGGGGAACAGGGAAGAAGGTCAACAGACTATATACTTAAATTTTATGCTGGGAACTTGAGGTTTTTTCTCGAATGACAATGGAATGTTTAATGTGAACCAGTTGAATGTTGCTTGAAATGTTCTTTAAATCAAGTGATATCATCACCTTGTTAATGATCAAACAAGAATTCTACTCATCCAATCCACAACTAAATTCTCTTTTCTCCAAAGATATATTTGAAATCCACATATATTTTGTATCAATTGTTACTACCGTAACCAAAATAAGATCACAAATATCTGACCTATAATAACAGCCTGCTAACTGATATATTTTTGCATTTTCTCCCATAAAATCCATTCTCTACAGTGTTGCCAGTATGTTGTTATAAAATTATAAATGGTAATGTATAATTGCATATATTACTATTGAATTTCAAATAAAATATAAATATATTCTGTAATCTACTAGGGTACTTACTCATGATATGGACTCCAACTTCCTCAGCATCTATTAACAATCTGCCTCTGTTCTTCACTTATAGCAAGCAAAAGCAATTTCATTTGAAAAGTTTTCCTCATATTGTTCTCTTTGCTTAAAACACTCTAACTGTATTGTTAATTTGAAACTCTAGTCATTCTTCAAGATTCAGATTAAATGTCCCATCTAAATAGTTCTCAAAAAACTTCATCCTCAAACTTAGGACTCTATATTGTTTTCTTATTTTGAGTACTATTTCTTTTGTACTAATTATTATGAAAATACAGTTGCACAATGTCTGCATCTGCCTTCTATGTTAAACTAAATGTTCTACTAAAGAGACTGAGTCTTTCACTTTCTGAGAACTATACTTCAATAATTCACCCAAGTATTAGGAAAAATATTGGAATTCACTAACTACCTACTAAAAACACACACAACCTAATAATATATTGTATTGTTACACTTATAATATTATTTAAGTAACTGAAATTTAAAGTTAAAACTTTCTTGCTTTCATGTAATTATTGTGACTTTTGGTAAGTAGCAACTACTAATGTACCCATGTTCAACACTCAGAATATTACCAAATCCATGATGCCCCAAAAGTAAAAAAAGTAGATGAGATCAGTCCAGGAGAATATTTAATTTGAGTATAGATTTGTTATTTGGATATTAGCCATTCTGACTGGAGTAAGAGATGATCTCAAAGTAGCTTTGATTTGCATTTCCCTGATTACTAAGAATGTGGAAAACTGAAGAAGGTGGCACTGATCACATACCATTTCTAATTAGCAGGAGAGCAGTGACTGCACAGTCACCTAAGGACCACACTGAGAGCTACAAAACACCAGTGCTGCGGTTTCCCAGTGATAGGGGTCCACACTGTGTGTAACACAGGAGGGTCCAGCCTCGGACCACCTGGCAAATCCATAGCAAAGTCCTTAGGTCCCTGCAGGTGTGTTTGTAGTCCCAAAATTTAAGAAACTTGCCTGCCTGCACATGGCACCTGTACTCTGTCTCAGATTAAACTGTGGTCTATAAAACAACAGCTTCTGGGTTTCTCAACTCAGAGGGGAACCCACGGACCAGAACACAAGTGTATGTGACTTCAGGTCACTGGTCCTATCCACAGAAACTCTCAGGTACATAGCAGCATGGGCACAAGCCCCATGGAATAAGCACCAGCCTA
This sequence comes from Acomys percivali, assembly GCA_907169655.1. Lineage (NCBI taxonomy): Eukaryota > Metazoa > Chordata > Mammalia > Rodentia > Muridae > Acomys > Acomys percivali. Next base: position 110,225,734 of record OU015760.1, read on the forward strand.
CCAACAGCAGGCACCACCTGCATTCTGTGTATCAGACTGAACAGTGGGCTACAAAACAAAACAACAACAACAAAAAAGAGTGTATGAATCTTCTAGCCCAGAGAAGACACTACAGACTGAAACACAAGAATATCTGACCACAGGTCACCCAGCTAGTCTATGAAAATTTCATAGGTCTAACCTAAGATCACCACCTGATCTATCAAAAGAGTTCCCTGTTCCCAGCAGGTGAGGGGTCCCAACCTACAGCCACTCACCTACAAGCTACACATAATGGCCAGTGAAGGACACAAGAAACTACCAAACAACACCAAATTCACCCAGATGGCTAAAATCTAGTGTAAAAACCCAAACAACTAAAGCCTAAATAACATGGCAGCTCCAGACCAACATTATACTTGCTTTTAAATCGTCTCTTGATGTTTCCCAGTCTCTCCTCATGTCTTCATCCTCTCCTTTCTTCTCTTTCTCTTCCACTCACTGGATCAGGATGGCACACACCATATTGCCTGTTATTGTTCAGCATTCGCTAGTTTTGTTTTTTTTTTATTGACAACACAGAAAACAAATGGTGATGTGTTTACACAAACTTGAAACTGGAGACACTTAGAATAAACACCATGATGCAGCGTCTCTTGACCCAGAAAGTGGGGTAGAGAAATCATCATTTGAATGAACAAGGGTAAACTGTACACAGTCCACAGGAACATTATGCCAACAGAAGATTAAAAGAGGTCCTGCTTTGTCTCTAAGTAGCCACATAATAGATGCAGTCACTCACAGCATTCAGTCAATATACTGTGTGTTGTGTACTAGAGCTGGGGATGGCAGCCACCACTAGGGATATGTGGACTCAGACTTAATCCCTAGAGTGTGTCATGTAGCATGGATTTTCCTGAAGTCAGTGGGATCATCAACGGGATATGCACACTCTGCTGGATCACACATACGTGACAAATGCCTCTCTCTCTCTCTCTCTCTCTCTCTCTCTCTCTCTCTCTCTCTCTCTCTCTCTCTCTCTCTCTCTCTCTCTCTCTCTCTCTCTCTCTCT
>OU015760.1:110287128-110306120 GCA_907169655.1 Acomys percivali
ATTTGATAAAATCCAACACCCATTCATGTTTAAAGTTTTAGAGAGATTGGGGATACAAGGCACTTTCCTCAACATAATAAAGGCTATATACAGCAAGCCAATAGCCAAAATCAAAGTAAATGGTGAGATACTCAATGAAATTCCTCTAAAATCGGGAACAAGGCAAGGCTGCCCACTCTCTCCATATCTCTTCAATATAGTACTCGAAGTTCTAGCCAGAGCAATAAGACAACAAAAAGAGATCAAGGGTATCCAAATGGGAAAGGAGGAAGTCAAATTATCCCTACTTGCAGATGATATGATAGTGTACATAAGTGACCCTCAAAATTCCACCAGAGAACTCCTACAGATGATAAACACTTTCAACAATTGGCTGGATACAAAATTAACTCAAAAAAGTCTGTAGCCTTCCTATACACAAATGACAAGTTGCAGAGGAAGAAAGTAGGAAAGCCATACCCTTCACATTAGCCACAAGCAATATAAAATATCTAGGAGTGACTCTAACTAAGCAAGTGAAGGACTTGTTTGAAAAAAAACTTCAAAACTCTGAAGAAGGAGATTGAAGATGACATGAGAAGATGGAAGGATCTTCCTTGCTCATGGATAGGGAGAATTAACATAGTAAAAATGGCCATCCTACCAAAAGCAATCTACAGATTCAAGGCAATCCCTATCAAAATACCTACACAATTTTTTAAAGACATTGAAAGTTCCATTCTGAACTTCATATGGAAAAACAAAAAACCCAGAATAGCAAAAACGATCTTGTACAATAAAAGGTGCTCCAGAGGAATCTCCATACCTGATCTCAAACTCTACTATAAAGCAATAGTAATTAAAACAGCATGGTACTGGCACAGCAACAGGCTGGTTGATCAGTGGAATCGAACTGAAGACCCAGATATGAATCCACATACATATGGTCACTTGATTTTTGACAAAGAAGCCAAATCCATTCAATTGAAAAAGGATAGCATCTTCAACAAATGGTGCTGGTCTAACTGGATGTCTATGTGTTAAAAAAATGCAACTGGACCCATATTTGTCACCTTGCTCAAAACTCAAATCCAAGTGGATTAAAGACCTCAACATAAAATCAGAGACACTAAGTCAGTTAGAAGAAAAAGTGGGGAAGAGCCTGGAACATATTGGCACAGGAGACAACTTCCTGAACAGAACACCAACTGCCCAGGCCTTAATGTCAACAATTAATAAATGGGACCTCATAAGGCTAAGAAGCTTCTGTAAAGCTGGAGACACTGTCAAGAGAACAAAGCGACAGCCTACAGACTGGGAAAAGATCTTCACCAACCCTACATCTGACAAAGGTCTAATATCCAAAATATATAAAGAACTCAAGAAAATAAAAACCACCAAACCAAATAACCCAATTGAGAAATGGGGCTTGGAACTAAACAGAGAATTCTCAATAGAAGAATATCAAATGGCTGAGAAACACTTAAAGAAATGCTCAACCTCCTTAGTCATCAGGGAAATGCAAATCAAAACAACTCTGAGATTCCATTTTACACCCATCAGAATGGCTAAGATCAATAACTCATGCGACACCACATACTGGAGAGGATGTGGGGAGAGAGCAACACTCCTTCATTGCTGGTGGGAATGCAAACTAGTTCAGCCACTTTGGAAATCTATCTGGTGCTATCTCAGAAAACTGGGAATAGGGCTTCCTCAAGACCCAGCTATTCCACTCCTTGGAATATACCCAGAAGATGCGCCAGCACACAACAAGACAATTTGCTCAACCATGTTCATAGCAGCCTTATTCATAATAGCCAGATCATGGAAACAGCCTAAGTGTCCCTCAGTAGAATAATAGATAAAGAATCTGTGGTACATATACACTATGGAATACTACTCAGCTATTAAAAACAAGGAATTCCTGAAATTTGTGGATAAATGGATTGAGCTAGAGATGATCATAATGAGTGAGTTAACCCAGAAGCAGAAAGAACCAAATGGTATATACTCACTTACATCTGCATACTAGCCCAAGGGGCATGTCCCACGAAAGCCTTCCCTTACCAGGAAACTGGGACAGAGGAGACGACATCCTATTGGGACTCTAGATGAGAGAACCATGTGAGAATAGCAATGTAGAAGGATCCAGTGGGTCCTAGAAACCTACAAGTAGAACATTATGATAGGCAGATTTGGGCCAAGGGATCCTGCTCAAACTAAGGCACTAGCCAAGGACAATACAGGCAATAAAATTTAAACCCCTACCCAGATCTAGCCCATGGACAGGACAGTCTCCACACTTGAGTGGAGAGAGGGATATGACTTTCTCATGTACTCTCGTGCCTCACATTTGACTATGTCCCCTGGAGGGGGAGACCTGGTGGCACTCAGAGGAAGGACAGAAGGTCACTGAGAAGAGACTTGATACCCTATGAGCATACACAGCGGGAGGTAATCCCTCTCAGGACAGTCATAGGGGAGGGGAATAAGGGGAAAATGGGAGGGAGGGAAGAATGGGAGGCTACAAGGGATGGGATATCCATTGAGATGTAACAAGAATAAATTAATTAAAAAAAAGAGAAAAAAAGGGAAATATCCAACACTTTGCTCTTGGTTCAACTTATCTTGTTCATGAGTTTATTCTTATAAAAGGGAAAGAACAATGGCTATTTATCCTGCTTTATTGACTGTGAATTTTCTTTCTTACAGCACTTTTCAAGGAGGATTACTACTGACCCTTATGTACACATTTTAACGTACACAATCTCTAGCCTACTGTGTTTTGACAGTCTCTGCCCTGTCTACCAAGGAAACTGGTATGTGCCCCTCCCGTATCCTTTGACCACATACCGCAGCATGCATCAGGACTTGTTCTTCTAGTAGGACTTCTACACAGAGCATCAGTATAAGCCTCAGATACTGACATGATTTCCAAGTGAACTTATAACTGAATTTGTAGTAGCTTTCCAGACTATTTTTGACAATTTATATTGCCTTCCTCAAATTTTTGCCTTTGAACAGGTTGCATTCCCAAGGCAATCAAATAACAACATTTTCTTTGCCTACCTTTCAAAGCTATTTAAAGCACTACATAAAACAACAGATGGAAAAATGTTTTGAAAACTATAAACTATTCAAGAGGTAATTCTTTCATTGTTTAAAAATGGTTGTCCGAGGTATTTTCTTCCCAGTGTCTTTAAGGAAAATCGATACACTTGAAGGATTGTGAAGCTTATTGGCTGTAAGCATATCCATGATCAATTTTGTCTTTCAGAGAAAGATTTTAGACTCTGCCTTTCCCCTCTGAGATCATCACATGGTTTATTGAAACATGGTTCAAACATGACTTTCAGACACTATTAAAACGTGCCTTTTCAGGTGAAGAAAACCCTGAAATAATCAAAGGCAGGATTTTGGAAAGGTCATCATAGAGATGTTCACTGTTTTAATTTATATACACTTGTCTAATTTATTAAACGTGGGAGGCGAAGAGAAAGCAGAGGAAAAAACAGCAGAGAGCATTCTAAGAACATGGAACCAGATGTCAAGTCTTCTCTTACACAGCCACAGAATCTTATGATCTCCCTCAAATGAAACAAAAAACCTAATGATTTTCCTAACTTAAATATATCTTTTCGATTCTGCTGTCAAAGGGTGACTACCTCATAATGAATCTGCATAATTCTTCTGAACTGATCAATGTCTCTAATTGTCATAGTGATATTTGTTTCCACACAAATGAAAGGGCACTATAAAGAAAAGAAATATACAATAATTAGCACACTTACAGACCCTTCACAGCAGCAATAAGATTAGACTAAACCATAGAGTACAATGATTTCAAATTTCCATATATTTCTATAATCCACACAGCAGTTGAGGCAATAGGTTCCACCTGTAACCACATCTTATAGAAACTAAATTGAGACAACAGCATTGAAAAGATATGAGTGTAATCCTGTCACTGTCAATTTAGATGCACAGGACAAAAACTATGGCTTCATGTCCCTAAGTCATATATTTCATATTAGAGAATTCCAAGTATGATAATTAGGTAGTAGCAATGGCAAGGAATAGGCCCCAGCAGCAAATTTCCAATAAAAAGACTGAAAGTATGCACAACTGCCTTTCATGTCATGCTCACCTAGAGTAGATTCATCTTTCTTTTTTATTTTCAAAAATATTTATTTTATTTGGTGTGCTTGTATAGGTAGGTGGGTGTTCACCCAGATCAGAAAGGAGCAGCTTATTTCATAGCCTCTAGAAATTAAGCTCTCATCCACATGATTGTACAACAATTGCCTTTAACCACTAAGCCATCTCTCCAACTTGGCATCCATCATTCTACATATCCTCCTCTACTTCAAGGATCTCAAACTCTGCTACTGCCCACTTAAAACGTTAGTGTACATTTAAAGACAATGTATAACTCTGACTTGCTCCCCGCCCCCACCTTGAACTTGGACGATTAAAAGTCTTTCTTCAATGTAATAAAATACCATATAAACTAAAGACTTACTCAAAAGTTTAAATTCTTCTCCAAACTACAGAATTATAACTCCTGTAGCTCTGTGACTGGCAGGATCAGTAGTGATAGGAGGTTTACAACCAGATAATTACCTGATGGCAGTGTTTTGGGGTGAGTCATACACAATGAGTCGTACTTGCATTAATTGGTAAATAAGCACGTGGAACTACTATTTATAATCATGTTATTAAAGAAGATGGTCCTGTGAGAACATTTTTCTAGTACATGTTATAGTGGGCTTGGCTTGAATTTAATCCTCTACTCCAAATTCTTTCTAATGCATTGAATTTCAGAATGTGGCCATATTTGGAGAGCTAAAGACATTATCTGGCATTTCATGTAAGTGATAAAGTTAAAATAAAATTATCAGGGTGACCATAGTACTATAATATTGATATCATTATCAAAAAGACTAGGTTTAGGAATAAGAAGGTGCATGCAGAGAGAAGAAGTGTAAAAGTATAGGTGGACAATAACACCAAGATTTGAAGTGAATCCTACCCTTATGGTCCTCAGAAATGGATTGGCTCTGCTGGAACAAATTGTTTCAAACTTATAGTGTCTAAAACACTGGTATGTGTACAATTTAAGGCACAGTGTCTGTGGTACTTTGTCATGCAGACAAAGTAAACCAATACAGTATTCAGTTTCAATAAATCTGACTTTACATGCACTTCTATTTTTGGTCAGTTTATCTACTTGAAGATTCAGAACACAGAATATAAAAACAGTTTATAACTCAGAGTTAATCCTATTGATTTAAAGGTAGAGATAGCCCTGTAAAAGTGAAATAGCTAACAGAAAAATTGTATAATTTAATCATTTAAAATTAGGGTAAATTGGGATGAAAAGTGGCATTATTAATAAGTACAGTGGGTTATCAACAAACATCGTAATAGCAATGTGTAAAGTAAACGTAGACCTGTGGCCTTCTAAGCAAGGTGAATGTTTCTCTCCCACCACCACCACTTTATCAACCAAGTCTGCCGATGAAAAAATATTCACTAGTTCCACTAGAAAAATCTAGTTAATTTTACTATAGCTATCAATTAGCTTGAAAAACATGAGCTAAGGGCAAAAAAATATGCCTAAGTTAATTACCTCCTAGTCATTGACTTGAATATTTTTTTTCATTTTCAAACTGGCCCCAGGCTAACAGAGCTTATGATCAGTTTGGTGCATGTTTTACTGCAGAGAAAATTATGTTCCCGCTGATAATCTATTACTTTCTGATTCTGTAACTTGGAAAGAGAGAATAAAGCAGTAAAGCATTCAGTGTTAAGTGTTTTCATCTTGGAATCATATCATAGAACAAGTCAAGGGTGTTCATTACTCAGCAGGGCTCTTGGCTCACAGAAACTTTTCTCCAACTCCTGGACAAAAAACAATCAGAAGACCCTATGGCTTTTTTTCTCTTGGCATAGGTTCCTCTCTGTTCAGTTTTATTGCTCTGCTACCACTGCTTTATGAAGGGGTCTACTCTAAACTGGAGGGTGTTGTGAATAAAATACTTGCTCTCCACACTAATTGATTTTTTAAATTAATCACTTCATTTGCAATCCATTCAACCTAGCAGAGATGAACATTCATCATACTGATCAGACCCTCAGAAGAGAGAGAACATCCACAGTTGGTAATTAGTCTATGAACTGGCTCAGGGGTCTTTAAGTGAGATTGGGCCCATGCCTGTAAAGCTAACATGCCATGCAACATTAACAAGCTAAATAACCTCGTGAACCTTTTTAATGAGAAAGATAAATGCAAAGTGAACCTATTTCAAAAATCTTTGATTTTACTATTGATAAGAAAGTGATTAATGAGTGAGCATGCTCAAAATACTTGATTGCCCTTTGCTTATGGAGGGGCAAGGAAATGATGTAGAAAAATATATGGGCATTACAATAAACAAATTGGAACTGTGATTTTCTAGTGGCCTGATCAAAGTTCTGAGCTTTACTTTCTACAGTTGTTTATAGAATAAATAATATATTTTTCTAACTTGTTGAACACTTAGGAATCTACAAGATTAAAGCAAATTAAACCTCTTACAAAATACAAAATACATCACATTTAAGTAGGTCTATGCAACAGAATATTTTTTTAAAAACAAAGTAAAGTACAAAAACACATTGAAGTCCCCATCATAAATGAACACATGAGGGAACAATAATATGGTCAGTAACATACCACATAACTTTTCATTTCTGTGTCCTTTCATCAAACACCCACAAACATCATATAATTAATAACAGCACCTTCCATGAAACAGTACATTAATAACAGTCACCAAAGTCTACATTGGTGAAAATGGATATTAGTGCACAGCTATTTTCAAGGCAGATCTAGGAGAACCACAATTTCAAGGCCTGCATGGGCAACTTAGTAAGACCTAGCTTCAAAATTTTAAAAACTCAAAGGGTCTGTCAATGAAATTCAAATTTAATCCCAAATCCAGGGAACATGGGAAAAGAAAAAGATCAAAAAGGAAATTCAGCCTTTGGCTGCAAGTAATAAAATGATGAACAGAGAAGACAGTATGTAAACAAGCTGCAGAAATAACTTATTTATGACCAAATTTGTTTAAATAAACAACCTATTATTAGAAGTTTTGATTAAAACAAAAAGCAAAACTGTTTTACTCAGTGTTTGTGAAAGCCCAACGCAAGCATGTTTTTTTTCTGTTCCAAACAGTGTTTTCTCATCATGTTCTTCATAATAAAACTGTTCTTCACACATTGAATGACCCTTACACTCGGAGCTGAAGCTTACATTTAAGTGCCAGATTAATCTTCTGTTGCAATGAATATCATCACTACTAAAAATTCTAATAACATCTTATTATTTTAATAGTAATGTCACTAAGAGCTTTTAATGGGACTGTGCTATCCTCTCAGTGTCACTACAATATAAATTATTCCAGATAAAGCACAACTTAGAATTTCCATTGCTGTAAAGAGATGCCATGACCATGGCAACTCTTATAAAGGAAAATATTTAATTGGAGCTGGCTTATACTTTCAGAGGTTTAGTCCATTGTCATCATGGTGGGAACCATGGCAGCACACAGGCAGACATAGTGCTGGAGAGAAGAGAGTTCTGCATCTTGATGTGTAGGCAGGCAGAAGGAGACTAGATTCCCAACTGGGCAGAGCCCGAGCATAGGAACTTCAAAGCCTGCCTACATAGTGACACACTTCCTCCAACAAGGCTAGACTTATTCCAACAAGGCCACACCTCCTAATAGTGCCACTTCTATGGGCCAACCATTCAAACACATGAATCTATGGGTACCAAAGCTATTCAAACCACCACATAGGCGTATAGGCTTATAGTCATTCCATAATGCCGAAATATATTCAGTTCAACTTCAAAAGTCTCCATAGTCTATAACAGTCTCAAACTTGTTTAAAAGGCCAAAGTTCAAATTCTCTTCTGAGAATAATGCAGTCATTTAACTATAATTCCCTATAAAAATCAAAATAAAAAAAGCAGATCACATACTTTCAGCACTACAGGTTATATATTACCATTCCAAAACTTAAGGATGGGAGCTTCATGAGGAAGTACTAGACACAAAGCAAGACTGAAAACCATCTGAGAAAACTCCTAACTCTGCATCTCCATATCTAATGTAAAAGAAAAATCATCCTGATATAACCCAGACAGAGAAGGACACATGGTATATATACTCACTTATAAGTGGATTTTAGCTATATAATACAGGATAAACATACTACAATACACAGACTCAAAGAAGATAAATAACAAGGGAGGATGCTCAGATCTCAACTCAGAAGGGGAAATAGAATAGACAGAGGAAGTGGTTGAAGAGAGGGAACAAGGTAGAAGAGGGATCACAAAGAGAAATGAAGGAGATCAGAACTGGAGAGAGCAAGATGGGAAGACAGACGGCCTGTAGAGAAGAGAAAACTGGCTAGGGACATCTCGGTGACAATATGGAGAACTATGTCAGCATAGGATCCAAGGAGGATATAGGAGGGACTGTAACAGAGAATCCTAGTAGCAGGAGTAATAGAGACTGGAGAGAACACCCTCTAATAACTAGACAAGACTCCTAGCAGAGGGAGGGGAACACCAACACACGCACAAAACCTAGGACCCAAAATTTATCCTGCCTACAAGATGTGCAAGGATAAATAGAGAGCAGATGCATCAGAAATTGAAGGAACATCCAACAAATGCCTGGTCCAAGCTTAGACCCACCCTAATGGAGAGAGTCATGCTTACAGACAGAAAAGCCTAGGAAAGTTGTCCTCTAAGGATCACTGGCTGTGAGAGCCCAAAACGACAGGGCTAACTTCCTGCCATCCACAACAGTGAAACATCAGAGTTTCCAACCTATGGAAATCGTGAGAAAACAAGTGAATCTATCATCAGACTCCCTCCATCCAACTCGGGAAGCTACCCAACGAAAACAAAGCCCGCAAGATGTCTAATGGACAGCGTAAAAGTATACGCAAAAAAAACGAAAACAACATGGCGTCTCCAGTTTCCAGCTATCCCAAAGAAAACAACCCAGAGAGCGCAAATACAAAGGAAATACAAGAAAATGACCTCAAATCCTTAAGAAGGAGCATATTAATGGAGGAAACAAATAAAATTCGTAATCAAATACAGGAAGACGCAGCCAAACAGTTGAGAGACATAAAAGAAGCACATAGAGTGGAACTGGAAAAATTTCAGGAAAATGCAAATAACCAGATGGAAGAAATAAATAAAACTGTTCAAGCTCTGAAGACCTATAAAGAGGCAATGGAAGAAACTCAGGAATATACAAACAATCAGATGAAAGAAATGAAAAAGTCAGTTCAAGATCTGAAGATGAAAGTGGATTCAATGATAAACACACAGACAGAAGAAAAACGAGAATGTGAGACCTCAGAGAAGAAGGCGAGCAACATAGAGGTGAGCTTTTCTAACAGAATCCAAGAGACAGAAGAACGAATCTCAGGTCTAGAAGATACAATCACAGATCTTGAAGCAACCATTAAAGAAAATGCCAAATCTGGAAAACTCCTGACACAAAATATCCAAGAAATTCAGGACACCATGAAAAGAAGAAATCTGAGGATAATAGGCATGGAAGAAAGAGAAGATATCAGACTCCAAAGCCCAGAAACTAATCTCAACAAAATATTAGAAGAAAATTTCCCCAACCTAAAGAAAGAGATACCTATAAACATACAAGAGGCCTACAAAACACAGAATAGAATTGACCAGAAAAGGAAAACTGCCCGTCACATAATAATCAAAACACAAAACATACAGAACAAAGAAAAAGTATTAAAAGCTGCAAGGGAAAAGGGCCAAATAACATTCAATGGCAAACCTATCAGAATTACCCCAAACTTCTCAGCAGAGACCATAAAAGCCAGAAGAGCCTGGACAGAGATCCTGCAAACCCTGAGAGACCACAGATGCCAGGCCAGACTATTTACCCAGCAAAACTATCAATAACCATTGATGGAGAAAACAAAATATTCCATGACAAAAACAAATTCAAACAGTACCTATCCACAAATCCAGCTTTACAGAAGGTACTAGAAGGAAAACTACACCCCAAAGGGTCAAGTTACAACCAAAACTACTCAGGAAATAGGTAAATATACCATGGCAAAAACACAGCTACACAAATACTCAATTGGAAACAACATCAAAATTAAGACTCTGAACAGTCACTGGTCGTTAATATCTCTCAACATCAATGGTCTCAATTCTCCAATAAAAAGACATAGACTAACTGAATGGGTGCATAAGAAAGATCCAACATTCTTCTGCATTCAAGAAACACATCTCACCTATAACGATAGGCATTACCTCAGAGTAAAAGGTTGGAAAAAATATTCCAAGCAAATGGTCACAAGAAGCAAGCAGGCGTAGCCCTTTTAATATCAAACAAGATAGACTTTCAACCAAAATTAATCAAAAGGGATGCAGAAGGACACTTCATACTCATCAAGGTAAAGTCAACCAAGATGACATCACAATTCTGAACATCTATGCTCCCAATACAAAGGCACCCACATTTGTAAAAGATCTGCAAAAAACTTAAACCACACATCGATCACCACACAATAATTGTGGGAGACTTCAATACTCCACTCTCACTGAAGGATAAGTCATTGAAACAGAAACTAAGCCGAGAAATAACATCATTAACCAATGATGGATCTAACAGATCAAATGGATCTAACAGATATCTATAGAACCTTTCACCAAAACAAGAAAGAATATACTTTCTTCTCTGCACCCCATGGAACCTTCTCCAAAATTGATCACATCGTAGGTCACAAAGCAGGCCTCAACAGATACAAGAGGATTGAAATAATACCTTGTATCCTATCACATTACCATGCTCTTAGACGGCAATTCAACAACAGAAAGAACAAAATGCCTACACGCACGTGGAAACTAAACAACTCTCTACTAAATGACACATGGGTCAGGGAAGAAATAAAGAAAGAAATCAAGGAGTTTCTGAAATTCAATGAAAATGAGGGAACAACATACCCAAATTTGTGGGATACATTGAAAGCAGTGTTAAGAGGAAAATTCATAGCACTAAGTGCCTTTAAAAAGAAATCGGAAACATCACACATAAGCAACTTAACAAAACAGCTGGAAGCTCTAGAAAAAAAAGAAGCAGAAACACCCAAAAGGAGTAGACGTCTGGAAATAATCAAACTCAGGGCTGAAATTAACAAATTAGAAACTAAGAAAACAGTCCAAAGAATCAACAAAACCAAGAGCTGGTTCTTTGAGAAAATCAATAAGATAGACAGACCGTTAGCCAACCTAACTAAAAGGCAGAGAGACAGTATTGAAATCAACAAAATCAGAAATGAAAAGGGAGACATAACAACAGACACTGAAGAAATACAAAGAAACATAAGATCCTACTTTGAAGGCATATATGCCACAAAATTTGAAAATCTAAGGGAAATGGACCATTTTCTTGATCAATTTCACTTGCCAAAGTTTAGTGAAGAACAGATAAAAAAGCTAAATAGTCCCATTTCCCCTACAGAAATAGAAGCAATCATTGATAGTCTCACAACCAAAAAAAGCCCAGGGCCAGATGGTTTCAGTGCAGAATTCTACCAGACCTTCAAAGGCGATCTAATACCGATACTCTTCAAGCTACTCCAAACCATAGAATTGGATGGAACATTACCAAATTCATTCTATGAGGCCATAGTCACGTTGATACCTAAACCTCACAAAGACTCAACAAAGAAAGAGAATTTCAGACCAATTTCTCTTATGAACATCGACGCAAAAATGCTAAATAAAATTTTTGCAAACCGAAACAAGAACACATAAAGGATATCATTCATCACGACCAAGTAGGCTTCATTCCAGGCATGCAGGGATGGTTTAATATATGGAAATCCATCAATGTAATCCACCATATAAACAAACTGAAATTAAAAAACCACATGATCATCTCTTTAGATGCAGAGAAAGCATTTGATAAAATCCAACACCCATTCATGTTTAAAGTTTTAGAGAGATTGGGGATACAAGGCACTTTCCTCAACATAATAAAGGCTATATACAGCAAGCCAATAGCCAAAATCAAAGTAAATGGTGAGATACTCAATGAAATTCCTCTAAAATCGGGAACAAGGCAAGGCTGCCCACTCTCTCCATATCTCTTCAATATAGTACTCGAAGTTCTAGCCAGAGCAATAAGACAACAAAAGGAGATCAAGGGTATCCAAATGGGAAAGGAGGAAGTCAAATTATCCCTATTTGCAGATGATAAGATAGTGTACATAAGTGACCCTCAAAATTCCACCAGAGAACTCCTACAGATGATAAACACTTTCAACAATTGGCTGGATACAAAATTAACTCAAAAAAGTCTGTAGCCTTCCTATACACAAATGACAAGTTGCAGAGGAAGAAAGTAGGAAAGCCATACCCTTCACATTAGCCACAAGTATTATAAAATGTCTAGGAGTTACTCTAACTAAGCAAGTGAAGGACTTGTTTGAAAAAAAATTCAAAACTCTGAAGAAGGAGATTGAAGATGACATGAGAAGATGGAAGGATCTTCCTTGCTCATGGATAGGGAGAATTAACATAGTAAAAATGGCCATCCTACCAAAAGCAATCTACAGATTCAATGCAATCCCTATCAAAATACCTACACAAGTTTTTAAAGGCATTGAAAGTTCATTTCTGGACTTTATATGGAAAAACAAAAAACCCAGAATAGCAAAAACGATCTTGTATAATAAAAGGTGCTGCGGAGGAATCTCCATACCTGATCTCAAATTGTACTATAAAGCAATTGTAATTAAAACAGCATGGTACTGGCACAGCAACAGGCTGGTTGATCAGTGGAATCGAATTGAAGACCCAGATATAAATCCACATACATATGGTCACTTGATTTTTGACAAAGAAGCCAAATTCATTCCATGGAAAAACGATAACATCTTCAATAAATGGTGCTGGTCTAACTGGATGTCTATGTGTAAAAAATGCAACTGGACCCATATTTGTCACCTTGCACAAAACTCAAATCCAAGTGGATTAAAGACCTCAACATAAAACCAGAGACAGTAAGTCACTTAGAAGAAAAAGTGGGGAAGAGCCTGGAACATATTGGCACAAGAGACAACTTCCTGAACAGAACACCAACAGCCCAGGCCTTAATGTCAACAATTAATAAATGGGACCTCAGGAGGCTGAGAAGCTTCTGTAAGGCTGGAGACACTGTCAAGAGAACAAAGCGACAGCCTACAGACTGGGAAAAGATCTTCACCAACCCTACATCTGACAAAGGTCTAATATCCAAAATATATAAAGAACTCAAGAAATTAAACACCACCAAACCAAATCACCCAATTGAGAAATGGGGTTTGGAACTTAACAGAGAATTCTTAACAGAAGAATATCAAATGGTTTAGAAACACTTAAAGAAATTCTCAACCTCCTTAGTCATCAGGGAAATGCAAATCAAAACAACTCTGAGATTCCATCTTACACCCAGCAGAATGGCTAAGATCAAAAACTCAAGCGACACCATATGCTGGCGAGGATGTGGAAAGAGAGGTACACTCCTTCATTGCTGGTGGGAATGCAAACTAGTTCAGCCACTTTGGAAATCTATCTGGTGCTATCTCAGAGAACTGGGAATAGGGCTTCCTCAAGACCCAGCTATTCCACTCCTTGGAATATACCCAGAAGATGCACCACCACACAACAAGACAATTTGCTCAACCATGTTCATAGCAGCCTTATACATAATAGCCAGATCATGGAAACAGCCTAAATGTCCCTCAGTAGAAGAATGGATAAAGAAACTGTGGTACATATACACTATGGAATACTACTCAGCTATTAAAAACAAGGAATTCCCTAAATTTGTGGACAAATGGATTGAGCTCGAGATGATCATAATGAGTGAGTTAACCCAGAAGCAGAAGGACTCAAATGGTATATACTCACTTATATCTGCATACTAGCCCAAGGGGCATGTCCCACGAAAGCCTTCCCTTACCAGGAAACTGGGACAGAAGGGACGACATGCTATTGGGACTCTAGATGAGAGAACCATGTGAGAATAGCAATGTAGAAGGATCCAGTGGGTCCTAGATACCTACAAGTAGAACATTATGATTGGCTGATTTGGGTCAAGGGGTCTGGCTCAATCTAAGGCACTAGCCAAGGACAATACAGGCAGTAAAATTTAAACCCCTACCCTGATCTATCCCATGGAGAGGACAGTCTCCACACTTGAGTGGAGAGAGGGATTTGACTTTCTCATGAACTCTGGTGCCTCACATTTGACTATGTCCCCTGGAGGGTGAGACCTAGTGGCACTCAGAGGAAGGACAGAAGGTCACCGAGAAGAGACTTGATACCCTATGATCATATACAGGGGGAAATAATCCCTCTGAGGAACAGTCATAGGGCAGGGGAATACGGGAAAATGGGAGGGAGTTGGAGAATGAGAGGATACAAGGGATGGGATAACCATAGAGATGTAACAAGAATAAATTAATTATAAAAAAAAGAAAATTAAAAAAAAAAGTTGTCCTCTGAAAGCCTCCACCCAACAGTAACTCACAGCCAAATACTGGGAAAAGCATAAAGAGTCACGTGGAAAAGTGGCAGGAAGGAGGAAAGATTTGGAGGTGACAGGAACTTCACAATAAGATCAACATAGCCAACTAATCACCTCTAAGAGGAGCCTGTTCAGACTAAGGCACCAACCAAGGACCTTGCATGGACTGGACCTAGCACCCCTACCCTTCAAAGATGTAGTTGATGGGAAACTCAGGAATCATGTGTCCTCTAGTAAAGGGAGCAGAGTGCTGTCTCTCACATGATCTCTGTTGCCTGCTTTTTTTATCATTTTCCCACTGGTGGGACTGCCTTGCCAGGTCACAGTGGAAGAGAACATGCTCAGTCCTGTTGTGACTTGATGAGCTGTGGTGGATGGGAAGGGAGGAGTGCCCTTTCCTGAGGAATAGGGGAGAGGGAAGAAAGGGAGGGTGGGATTGGGAGGTGAGGAGGGATGGAGCTACAAGGATGTAAAGTGAATAAATAATTTTTTAAAGTGGAAAACAAAACTGTTGCTCATATCTCCAACTCCTTTCAGATTTACTCACTATAACATACTTCTTTTTCTTGAGCAAGTTCCACTCCTTGGTAGCATCTTTCCTTAGCAAGCATCCTACTGCTCTCAAATCTCAAAAATCTTGGAGTCTCCAAGGCAGCTTCAACTTCACAGCTTCATGCAATGGCCTCTCTGGGCCTCCATACAGAGACACCTCTGTCAGGTATCTGACATCAGCAATTTTCCTTAGTTGCAGAGGAAGATTCTATTCTTTACTCTAAATTCAGAGACACAAGGCCCAAACTATCAAGTTCTGCTGCCGTTTTGTTTAATTACAACTTCATCAGCTTTCTGTTTTCTATAGTTTCCTTCACTGGATAAGCTTAGCTGTCCTGACAATTATTCTCTACACTGCCCTGAATTCAGTAATATGCACACCTCCATCTCATGAGTGCTCGGATTAAAGGAATAGTGTGGAGACTGTCCTGTCCTGTCCATGGGCTAGATCAGGGTAGGGGTTTAAATTTTATCGCCTGTATTGTCCTTGGCTAGTTCACTAAAGATCTTTATAAGAATAACCATATTAGCCAGGCATGGTGGCACACACCTTTACTCCTAGCACTCAGGAGGCAGAGGCAGGCAGATTTCTGTGAGTTCAAGGGCAATCTGGCTTACAAAGTGAGTCCAGGGCAGCCAAGATAACATAGAGAAACCCTGTCTCGAAAAACAAAAACAAAACAAAACAAAAAGAATATCCATTTTGCCTCAGAATGTGGATTAAAGGCATGTGTTGATGAGCAGCATACGTTTGTGTTATCCTGCCTCAATAACAAGGTCAAAAGCCTGTGTCTTCTAGCCTCCAGATCTGGATCATAAGTTTTCCCTCTATTTCTAGATTACACTTCATTGCAGATATAGGCAAGTTGCCAACCAAGAAAAGCTACCAAAATCCACCCCTTGTCAACTTGGCACACAATTGTATCACCTTATGTCCAAATGAAAACGATAACCAGCTCAGAATAATGCCTAACATGATATAACTATTCCTCATACAACCAAAAAAACAGTAAATTTTGAAAAGGTGCCAATGCCCCCTTTTTAGCATCCTTTTACCAATATGGAAGCTTAGCTGGGTGGGATTTTGCACTGAGGTTACCATAGCTTAATTCCATTTAATATCTTTATATACAGGGTTTACTTCCATTCTACTTCTTGGTGCCCTTTAATCCTTGAACCATACTTTTTTATTTATCCTTCTGAAGCTCCATTTACAAAACACTCTCTTTGTGATAGTGAACCACAGGACAGAGTCTATAATAGGGTATTTTGAGATTTCCTTTGCCAGTGAATTTCATCTAAATCTAAATCTCTTCATCATAGGCTCAGGCACACTCTTATGACAACATCAAAAAGCAGCAACATTCTTCCTCACAGTATCACAAGAACAATCTCTAGACAACATACTAAATTGTTCTATGAAGCCTCTTGAGCCAAGCCTCTACAATTCAAATCACCTCCAGCCCCAGTGTTCCATGTTCTTACTACTATGGTCCATTAACCAGCAATTAAAGCATTCCACTGCTTTCCTAACCTAAAGTCCCAATGTCCAAATTCTGCCAAAAACAAAACAAAACAAAACAAACAAACAAACAAACATAAACACCGTGGTCAGTCCTATCTCAACAAAACCCCAGTCCCTAGTATGAACTTCTTAGAGTTTTATTGCTGTGAAGAGACAACATAACCACAGCAACTCTTATAAAGGAAAACATTTCATTAAGGCTGGCTTACAGTCAGGGGTTTAGACCATTGTCATCATGGTGGGAAGCCTGGCAACATTCAGGCAGACATGGTGCTGGAGAAGGAGCTGAGAGTTCTACATCTTGATTTGAAGTCAGCCAGAAGACGACTAGATTCCACACTGGGTGGAACCTGAGCCCACACCCACAAAAACACACTTCCTTTAACAAAGCCACACCTATTCCAACAAGGCCAAATCTCCTAATAGTGCCATTCCCTGTGGGACAAGGATTAAAACACATAAGTCTACGGGTGCCTAATGTATTCAAACCACCACAGATGCTTTCACATGATCATTCCCTAGAAAAAGCTAAATAATAGCTTCAGCTCTCAATTGTTTTTCAGTTTCCTTTTGTGATTTTCCTGGATCTGAGTAATCAAGAAAAAGAAAAAAAAAAACTAGAGTTGTCAAGGGACTGAGAGATCATTTTATCTGTCATCCACATTCTACAGGTCAGAAAATGTTATATTAGTGCTATCATATCCTCAAGCAGACATTGTTCCACCGATTCTGAATGTGATACACTCTATGTAAGATCTTGAAGAATAAATTTACATTTTTACTCTTAGGCCAATTTTTATTGGCTTTGGCTTCTTAGAAAGACTTAATCATCATAAGTAAAGCTACAGTGAGTATATTATGGATGAACAAGTGATGAAGTCTATTTAAAGAAATATAATTTGTTATTATAGGTAAAGTCTAGAATTTGGGTAAAGAGGACCTAAAGTAATGCCACTTACAAGTGGACATCATTAGTTTTCTTAGTGTCTGTGAGTGTAAATTGTGGTCCTTTGATGACACCTAAGGAATACAATAAAACATGTTAAAACAGATTCTAATGCACAAAGTCCTGTATGAATTTGTTCTTAAGTACCTCTATGGAAAAAAATCCGTGTGTGTGTGTGTGTGTGTGTGTGTGTGTGTGTGTGTGTGTGTGTTTAAATAATAGGGCCTGACTGTGTATCTATCTAACATGAAATCTCTTGTGTTGATCAAGCTGATGGTGAACTTCCAACAATCCTTCAGCCTCTATCACCTTATTGCTGGATGACAGGGTATGCTTCACCCATGCTGTACTCTGAAATTAGAATTTGAAGGAGATGGTATGTAAGGAGTGATTTAAGGTTTGAAGCCTGTCAGTTTCTCAAATAGACAAGTACAGTTGGCAGAAAGAAGGCATTAAGAGAGTGTGATTTCCACAGAAACACATAGACATGGGTAATAGCAAATAGTAGTAGTAGTAGTAGTAGTAGTAGTAGTAGTAGTAGTATAGTAATAACAATACAAAGAGGCTTAGAAATCAAAGGCAATTGCAAGATTAATGACAGGGGAGGTGAAGGAAAAGAGGTATACTTTGTCGGACATAGGGACTGTACCTGGACATGGAAAGTAATAGCTATTCAGCCTGTCAGAAATCTAAGTGAAGACAGATATCTAGAATCTCCAGTGGCATGGGTATGTGTGAAAGTTGAGAGCATAGATCCTGAGCTAAATTCCCTGGACCCAAGAATCAAGTTTGCCACTTTAGAGCTCTATAAACTTAGACAAGCTTCTTTATATCTTCAGTGCTTTGCATTTTCAAGGGATTAAATGAAGATTTAATACTTTAATATTTAAAAGGGCTTAGACCTGGGCCAGGAGTTTAGAAAGTGTTGAATAAATGTCTACTGAATAAAAATTAAAATCCTCTTTGAAACTCAGCTTTCACTTTTACAAAATAACATTAATTTTCTATTTGTGAAGAGAAGATTCAATTAATTGGGCCAAATTATGTATGAGGATGCATTTATATTTCTGTAAATATTTTATAATAGGAAAAGTAATATATTCATATAGGCAGATCATAAAATGGTATGAGATGGATAAGAAAAAGAAACAAAAACAACACGTAGTTCTACTTATGTATTAAGCATTGAGTTTTCACAAAGGAGAATTTTAGACTTGGCCCTTAGAAAGATCAGGAAGTATTGCTGTTATCCAAGGGTCTAGGAAAACGTCAATTACATATTTAGGAAATAAATAAAAGGAAGGAAGGAAAGAAAGAAAGAAAGAAAGAAAGAAAGAAAGAAAGAAAGAAAGAA
>OU015760.1:110312876-110327577 GCA_907169655.1 Acomys percivali
TGTGTGTGTGTGTGTGTGTGTGTGTGTGTGTGTGTGTGTGTGTGTGTATGTATGTGCGCGCACACACACACACATGCAATGGGATGAAACCACCATAACTTTCATAATGCAATGTGAGAAAATCCTGTTTTGGATAATAAGTATCAACTTTCTTACGTCCTCATTCTTCCTTGCCCATCTGAAATAGAATTGGCTAGAAAACAAATTTTATGCTTTACTTAATAAGAGCTCTTCCTTCTCTCACTAAAACTTAAGTTCTATAAAAGATTGAGCTTTGTCAGTGTGATTGACTGCTCATTCCTAGCACTTACTAATAATCAAAACAAATCTGTTCCATAATGAAAAACTAGAAATCTGAAACTTGTGTCTCAACCACCTTTGCAATACCAATTTGTCTGTGTGCCCTGTTAATTGATTGCATTGGGCATAATATATTGCAAAGGCCAAGGCTTCCAACTAAAAGATAAGAATGAAACTTTTTGTGGTCTATAAGGTTCCTAGATGCCTTAAAACATTTGGTAGTCCTCTAATACAACTACTTTCAGTACCATAGGACCATGGTAGCCCCCACATTTTGTTGAAGTTGTGATGACTTGAAATACTCAGTTATGTACATTGAAGACAGTAAGCTATTGAAGACATAAGCACATCCTTTAAAAAATGTGTCCAATCAAAATTAAGCACACTGAATATAGCTATTTGCAAGGGTAAAGTATGGTAATACTTATCACTTCAGTGAGTCAGTTTTCATGTTAACTCCATTTTATTTTTTAATATTTGTGTATACACATTTATATTATTACACATAAATAAAATAAACTACATACAGCAAGAAGAACCATAAAACAATCAAGAATCATTACATTCATAGTGTTTTGGCTATTTGTATTTGGCAATCTTGATTAAAACAACTTTCTTATCTTGGTGAGTCTAAAATTCTGAATATAAATCAATATCTATCATATCTCATCTCAACTTAAAACATCTATCTAGACCTTAAAACATCTTAACTTCTAAACAACTAAGCTTAGTTGTGAACTAAACTATCTGGTCTTCAGCCCTATCAGACTTGAGAAGGAATAAAATTAATTACCTGAGTAAACAGGGAGTGCAGGTTAGCAGCTTCCAAAGTGAAAAAAATGACAGTTTGCTGCCTGAGCAGTCACCACAAACTCTCTATATAATGTTAAAGCATCATCTTCAGCCTTCTGGCCCAATATATCTGACAGACATATTTGTGAGGCAGGAACTATGGAGGACTTGCTTACCCTGTCTTGGCAGAGTTTGGCCATCATCTCTGCCTGCATCCAATCATGCCCATTTTTAGGCAGAATTCTGTCAGTGGCCAAAATGAGGACATTTTTCCCAGTGCCAGGTTTTCCAGTTCTGCATTAATTGTTGCTAATAGGGACAGTATTAACACATGGTAAGGATATGAGAAACACTGACTCTCTGTTAAGGAAGATGAATTTTGCTTTTCTTATTCACTCCAAGGCAGATTCTAATCCATGACCAAAGAGTCTTGAAAGCCACAGATTTGTTATCTGTACTTGTCAAACAATGACTTCAAATCTCTCTCTGTTTTTTTAAACTAATAATCCATCCTTCACTAAATGCTTATAATTAATTTCGCTGCATAGTTTTATATTTATTATGTTCACAGCTGTCTAGAAATATATTATCTCGTCATTATACCCGAGTCTCCTGATCAGTGCCTTGCCTTCTATTTAGCATCCTCCAAAATATCTTATGACAGGACAGAATGATATTGTTGTGTCCTATATTCTTTTGTCCTTTTCTTCTTTATACTTTGTTCCAGAAAGATAGTTTATAATAGATGAACGAAATAGGAAGATTATTAGCATATAAACTAAACTAATTAAACTAATGAGCTATGATAATTTATAGAAGATGATAAAATGCTTGTTTCTCTTGTTGAAAGTTCACTCTAAAAATGCTCTAAATCACTGGAAAACATTGGTTTGTGTATTTTTTTATTTACCATACTATGTACAAGGTCTGGGTATTTAACTGACCAAAAAGGACCAAATTTTTCCTGTTTCCTGAAGCATATTTTCCAGTATCAGAGGTGACAGAAAAAAATGTATGATCAAATAGTTATCCATGTTGAGGAAAATCAAACAAGGTAGAATAACTAACTGGGTAAAACTTTTTCTTGACACAAAATTCAATCAGTATTTATCATAGTCCTAACATAAAAAACAAAATCTGACCACATGGGAGAACATGGGAGAATGACTTCAGATGCAGAGCTACAGGAGGCACTCCTAAGCACACCTAAAGACAGCCCACCAGCATGTTTTCCAGAATTGGTACTGTGCAAAACAGGTGGAGGTTTTTTCTTCACCTACTAGATTGCACAAATCTCAGGATATTGCCTTCTTGCCTCAAGGGTCACGTCTCCAACTGTTTCAGAGAATATGAAATTAAGTAACAGCATGGACACAGATCCTATAATAGGAATTGTTTGGGAAAGAGGAAGACGAACTAGCAATATGATTCCAATTAGGGCACAAGCCCCTGATACACTATATTTTAAGTCTTCTGTCACTTCCCACACTCTCTGTTGATTTCATTTCAGGATTCATATAGAGTTTTATTCTAGCATTTGGGAGGCTGTAGGCCAAGTTTCTGTATTTGAGGCCAATTTGGATTTCATAGTAAGAAGCTGTCACTCAAGATGCATGCATACATAAAAGTTTTACGAATACTGTGATCTCTTGGATTTTCAATGTTCTTATCTATAAAATTAGAATTATGTCTGCTATACTTGCCATGAAATGTCACTATAATAATCAAAGGAGACATGATTGTTTGTATAGCACTGTATAAACATACAGTACTGGCATATATCACTGTAAACAAAACAAAATCTCAAAAGATAAAACATTTTTTTTTAATCCATCTCATTTCTTTGGAATTTTTCAAGAAAACTGTTGTGCAGCAATTCCAAAAGCAACACTGAGAGGAAGAAACAAAAACAAAAATCCACTAAAATAGAAAGAAAATGGATTATGATTCACATTTAATGTGTCATTAACAACCCAGGAAATAATCAGAAACTGACACTCAAATATAGTAACCTTCTCTAAAGTTTACACTGGAGAGGCATACCAGAGTCTTTAGCTCTTAAGTGAACTAAAACTCCTAAGAACCTAAGACTTCTGTCGCTTTCTTCTTTGATGAGCCATTCTTTGAGTACATTCAGCATGATTTCATTATCCTAAATCACAAAAAGCCCAAGGACACAAGTAAAGCTAGATGATCCTTGCAATTGTTCAGCTTCATGACACCAAGAGAAGGGGAGTGTTATACCCAGGAGTGCTGGTGTGAAACAATCTACAAGATGCTACAGGTAGATCAACCTCCTGTCTGCTATTAAAGGTCTAACTGGGAACAGGGGCTCAATGCAGCAAAGCAAAGATGGGGCTCCTTCTGAAAATCTCATACAGCTTATGAGAGGTATATTTGTACTGAACACAGCAGAGAAATCAAGAACATCTAAGCCAATAAAGGAAATGAAACAGAGAATAGGTATCAACCACGCTGGGAGTCTCTGAAGTGCCCAGAATCATAAAAGCTTTAGTACCAACAATGAGGCTAAGTACTGCTCGAAAAGCTTAAGAGGAAAAGGAACCATTGAAAAGGGTGGTTTCTTTGTAATGAAAACTCTCAGTAGATTTGCTTCTAACAAGTGGTTTATTTCTGTTCTAGCAATTGCCACTCCATACCAAATGCATTTTGTTTGGTTTTGTTACCCAGCTACCCTTTTGAAGCTTCCTGTACTAGCTGCAATTGAAAAAAAAAATCTAGCAGACATTTTCTGGGCTATAAGGCACTCATACAGAGCAAAGCAATTCCCTTCCACACCAGGGAGACAAAGCATGGGGCATGTTTGCGGGCCACCATTTACTTCATGTTTTTGCAGTCCACACAATGAGTAAATAGAACCATTGCTTTGAAGTGTAAGCTGCGTGTATTACAAGCCCAGTTCTGCTATGTTCTGGCTGTATAACCTACTAACTACTAACATGCCACTTACCTGTATGCCTGTGTGCACATTTTCTTCTGGGGGCTTCTAGGCCATTAAATTGTTTTGCCTGCATGATCCTTTGTGTTTCTTTTTCTAAAATAAAGATATAAGCAGAGCTGGCACTTTCCTCTTACATAGGTTTTTTTCTATCCCTGCAAGCAGACCAAGTGTCAGCCTATTTCTCTGAGGTAGACTTTTAGCGTAAATTCTAAACCAACAGCATCCTTGACAAAAACAAGAAGTCGCAGATAAGGCAGGAGCATCTGAAGAAGTTATAGCTATATAACCCAATGAAAATAATAGTCTTTGGTAAGGCAAAACTCTTAGAATATTTTGCCTCAGTAAACATAAAGTCTGGAGAGGGGCTAACCTTAAAGGTTCTTTCTTTGCAACAAATGTTGCAGGAAAAAGGATTCCAATTTCTCCAGGTTTTGTGAGAACATTTTTCTTATCTGAAAATACATGGGCCTAAATCTAATACTTCTTTCATACAAACAATCTTTGTAGTTCAGGTGTTACTTTACATTACTTTTTCTTTCTCTAGTAAATCAAGTAGAACTGGATTTATGGCCCTCTCTAAAACAACCATTATAGTTTGATCTCAATAATTAAGTTGATTATATACCTATATATGTAGTTGTATAAATGTACACATCAATGTATATAAGTATACTTTTAATATGTTAAAATAAATGAAACAATTGATTTGTTAGAAATATGAGGCAAAAGACTCCTGCAAAGCATGTTAAAGAATAGAAACTTCTCACTAGGGAGACATTGCAAACCTAGGAAATTCAGTTTAATTTGTGCTTTCAAAAGAGAGTCATTGGTCACCGCCCTCGTTCTGTAGAAAAATCCAGATATACAACTCAGTCTCCTTTTTGACTAAAATGAAGTAATTAAATGACAATGAGACAGGTACAAAAAAGTAGTTATATTGAGGATACACTCTTTCAGAGAAGAGCAAACACGGAACTATGAATGGGAAATTTGTGATGTGTACTCACTGTTCTACCACTGAGCACTGGAATATTGGGGAAAGCTAGAATCTTCTCTACTGAAGGAGGGCTTTGGACCATGTCATCTTCAGAATACTGGATGCCCTAGATGATGAAGAGAAAATAATGCACCACACCTAAAAGATTTAGGGCAATTCTGAATATCATATTGCTCATTTGGAGTTCCTTGAATCAACATTGCAATGTCATTATGTATTGTGTATCATTAAATAAATGATCCTACTCTCCTGAAATAAACAAGTATATTTAAAATGAAACTAACTGTTCTTAGTTTGCAAAGCTTCTTGTGTCTTATACACTGACACAACACAGCTTTGAGGAAAGCACTATGACTTTACAGATGAAAACAATTTTTAATATTTTTTACTTATACATTTATTTTATTACACATATATAAAATAAACTACATAGAGAAAGAAAAATCATGAAACCATCATGAATTACATTAATTTTACATTCATAGTGTTTTGGCTATTTGTATTTGGCAACCTTGAAGACAACATTTTACTACCAACAAGATCACTTTAAGCAAATCAGAATAATTATCACTTCCAAATTAGATGTGTTTCTATTTTAGAGCAAATGCAAATCATATTTGAGTTCTCATCCCGCTAACTTAAATATGCACTAACCATACTTTTAAAATATGTCGCTGAAAAGCAAAAGCTCACTGTTTACTAAATAATAAATTGACCATGTTCTGCAAAATAGGGTAATAACTAGCTCACATGCTATGGTCAGAAATCAAATTGTGTTTTGTTCATGCACATTATTGTCATTTCTCTACTAAATCCTCCTACTCATAAAGTCATTTCAAGAAGCAATTATATTTTAAATCATTTAATTTTCAACATAATGCATTATTCAAAAAGTGATAACAGTTTTCATCTGTTGCTTTACAGACTGTTATTTTTTAATGTTAAAAATAAAAGTGAAAGAATTAAAATTTGAAAATACCCATATACTTAGCTAAGATAACTTATCAAATAATTACAAAATACAATCACAAAGGGAGTCTTTATACTATGAACAAAGAGCAAAATGTCTGCAATGTTTTAATGGGGAAATTTGGTTTAATTCCTAGTAATCTTTAGAAATAAATAATAACAAGTACATATAAAATATATTTACCAAAATGATGATCTGCTGAATAGTTATCATATATCATCATTGGTCTTATCTCTTACACACTTCCTTGAATCCTCATCTAATGATTTTGGAATTATTTTATTCATAATAAAAATAATAATTAATCTGTTACTTATGATCTACCTCCATTGCCTTGAATATATATTTCAAAACAATACACTAAAGTTAAAATATACAGCATGAGAAAACTGAAAAGTACTTCAGTAAAATATAGTTGAAAATAAAAATAGCCTGCATGCTTCCATTTGTTTGGACAACAACTTAGTATACATTCAGATACTATTAGTTCTACGATATTAACTGAAAATGATGTTAAAACACCAATCAAACTTATTGTACTTTCCAGAAAATATTTTAAACCATTTCTTACCATAAAATTGACTTTCCCTGTCATGACATAAACTTCATGATTTCACTAGTTATTGTTTTCTACTCTTTGAACTTTTTAGACAGATCATACTACAAATATTATTGTGAGCAAAAACTGACCAAAATTGTCTGCTTCATTTATAACCACTGGGATTGTCAGTTGATATAATCAAAGACTTAGTTCTTCTACAGGATCACTGTTTTAGTGTGATGAACCCATCTGACAGTGTAATTTAATATTTATGGTATGCCTTGCCTTATTAAAGATCATTTCCCTGTTCATTTGCTCTGTGATCTGCATATTATGGTTATGATAGTGCAAAGACTGCATTTTCTATTTACTAGTCAAATCAAGATGTTAGATCACCAAAGAATACATTGAGAATAACATAATTTTGAAGCAAGGGTAAACAGAAAGGAGCAAAAGATAAGGAAAGGCTGACCAATAAGACATACATAGGAATAAGAAGTTCTGTGGAGAGCGGAGACTGACTCTGACATGAACTCTGGTGCCCCATGTAACAACCTCCCCTTGGTGGGGAGACTTGGTGGCACTCAAAGAAAGAATAAGCAGGCAACCAAGATGAGACTTGATAGTCTATGACCATATAGTGGGGGAGGAGGTCCCCCTAGGACATATACCTAGGGGAGGGGAATAGGGTGAAAGTGGGAGGGAGGGAGGAATGGGAGGATACAAATGATGGGATAACAACTGAGTTGTAATCTGAATAAATTAATAAAATTAAAAAAATAAAAACACACATAAAAAAAGGTCTGATATACTATTACAGTAGGTTCACTATAGATAACATATTTTGCACCATATTTTTCAAAAATAAAAGAAAAGATTTGGAATGTTTTGAGAAGATATATAGTTAACTTAATTTTAACATTGCATAATGGATGCATATGTGTCAACTTTGTAAAAAGAAAGGAATTAGGTGAGACTAGCATAATGAAATTCCAAAAACTGTCCTCTTTTATTTTGCATAGAGATTGAACAACCTGAGACAAGCTTTAAAGGGGTTATGAAATAAAGTTCAATGGTTGGGGAGGGACCTGACACATATTTCTGTGTTATTTTTCAATACATAGAACTTGACCCTAAATGCAAGCATAATCTTGGCAATGTATTTTTAGTCAACTGAAATAACCTCCAAGGATTACTGATATTACAGGGTTCTTATCAATCATATTCTAGGGAACAGGAGAAACAAAAACTCTATAAAAGTATCTCACAATGTATTTCCCAAAGTTAGCAAGAGGGAATCTGTGTTTAATATGAAATCCACCCAAATATAACTATATGAATACAAGAGAAATGTTGCTTAACACTTGAGAATATGACAATGTGCTTCAGTCAAGATGAGTATGGAATAGGCTTGTTTTAAAAGAAAGGTAAATGGGTAGTCCTCAGCTCTGAGTAATGTTGTGATCTATATAAAAAGTATCATTGAGCCTATCTCACCTAGAGTATCCATTCCGACTTGGGCCACCACCTTAAATGTGCCATTGGTAAACTAGCACTTGTTCATATCAACATGGCCAAGACTTAATTAGTGAAGAAAACTGGAAGCCTGTCATGGATACCACAACTGTAACTCAACACAGAAAGGTATAATGCATAAGAGAGATATATCTTCAATATGTAAAGTGCTGCTACATGGAAATGGAAGTATATATGAAATATTACCCGAGAACTAAAAACCATGACCTAAAATAAATGTGTCACGCTGTAATGAATCATTTTCTAGAGATATGTTACCTTACAGTGGAATGAGAAACTCTAGGTACAAAAAGTAGTTCCTGTCACTTTAATTCATGTATGAGGCTAGGTAAGCAATTATTAATAAATAAATAAATGAGGTGTTAAAGTTCTAGGCATCTAGTTTGATGATTTGTTTCAAATGGAGAGTGATTTAGTTTTTGTTTGTTTGTTTGTTTGTTTGTTTATGTTGTTGTGGAATTTGAATCCACTTGAGAAAACCCAAAGGCTCAATCTAAATTTAGATTAAAATTAAATGAATTTATTTTTACTGCTAACAGAAAAAAAACAGCATTAGAAACAAATTTGAGATCTTATTGCACTTTAGAGGACTAAGGAAGGGTATCCAAAGGTAAGCAAGGCAGTTATCTTGCATCTATGGAATGTGCAGCTGCATAGGAAAATTGTTTTATTCCCCTTCACTGTCTCTCACTCCTGTTACACTGGGATAGAGCAAATTGCTTTGTCCCTTTTCCCACAGAGATAAGCAGTTTACATAAAGCCAGAACAAGCACTTAACTATCTCATGGCAGGCACACCATTCTTTCATTTTTATCTCATAGCAGTAACGTCATTCTGCAGAGGATGCAGTCTTCTAGGAGCCCATGGAGAATTTCAGGGCAAAGATCAACAGCTATTAAAAAAGTGCCTAGTACAATGTTAAGGGTTCTTAACTATCACAATGTGTATACATAGTTATTGGATAGAATCTCATGCATGATAGGCAGGCATTCTACCACTGATTTACATCCCCACCTTCCTGAGTGTTTTTTTCTAAAGTAATAATTGAGATACTAGTAATAAGTACTTGATAAATAAAAGTAATATTTCTCACTCTTTTTCTTTATTTACATCTTTTCCCAATGTCTGCATTCTCAGTGATGTGAGAATTACTTATTCACACTAAATGAGTTCCTTAGTTAGAGGAAATTAAATGTTTCATCAAATCTATGTAAATGTCACTCTGCATAAAAGTTCCATATCTTCAGTAATAGCACATGTCACAACCATGAATGCATTAGAGCAATTTGTTGAAGAAATAATATGTAACTAGGTATCAACAAGAATTAAGGGGAATGGTCTAATAAACGCAGAAGCACTGGGAATGTAAAAGGCTATTTATATCAAAGTTCCCCAGCTATGGTAAGTATATATGTGGTACAGAGATCCTGAGAAGCTTGAAATTGCAATAAAAACGCAAGAACTTATGAACTTAAATACTCAACCTCTTAGCGACCCAATATCACAGCAATTAAGTTAAATAAGATGGGTTAAAATGTATTCCTAGTGAAGCCAAGAAGCTGAGACAAGATAGGTGATAGGCCTGGGGGAAAATCTACTACTCTTATTCTGCTAAATGAATATAGCAGCAATGAAATCACTCTTAATGACACACTGCAACACACATAGATCAATGTGTCACTCAATCCACATCAGTGAAGGTTCTTCTTTCAGTAGATGGGAATTAGCACAGAGTCACACAACTGGAAAACATGGAGATAGAGACTTTAGAGGGCTGAAGCCTGAATGAGATGGCTATATCATATCCCTCTCCTCAAGGCTCAGGAAACTATTCACAAGAGAATGTAGAAGGACTGAAGACAGGTAGTGGATGTCTTTAAAAAAACACAGAATTTTCAAGACTCAACAGGGTAGATGCACACAGGAACTCACAAAGACTGTAACATCATGTATGAGACCTACATGAGTTCAAGCCAGACAAAATCCCAGAATAGAGGAAGGTAGATAGACACAAAGTCCCACCTAACCTACGAAGCTATTCACAGCTGATAGCTAACGTAGGGGGAAATAATTTGTGTTCAGTGAAATAAAACTTTAGAGTAGGTTCCATGCTCAGGAGTAGTTGACTAACACAAATCAGACTTTGTTGTCTTTTTGCATGTGTTTTCTTTTAAGAAAGAGAATGAACATTAATTTGGTTGAGTAGGGAGGTCTAGGAAGACCTGAGAGAAGTTAGGCAAGGGGAACAAATATGATTTTAAAACTAATTGAAATTCTCAAATAATAAATTTAGAATTGTTTTAAATGTACTACATTAGTACTCATATTTTAAGTGATTGGTGGTCATATACAAACAGAAATTACCATATTTTATGAGACAGATATAGAATATTTGCATTATCACAGAAATTTATATTTAAGGCAATTGCTTTCACCCTGTCTTGTGGGGTTAACATAATTGCATAAATATTATATAAAGTCTCAGTTCCTACCTGGTTTCATTTCTTGGAGAAGAAATGATGTAAAATTATCAACCATACAGAAATAAATTGAATGCAGTTCCCATAATAGAACCAGTCACCCTGATCAATAGCTCACATTCATGACATGTCATTTAGGGACCTGAGAAAAGTACAATCAGTGTGTAGCAAATGTCTTGGCACAACATGAAATTGCTGACCACTAGAAAGCTATGTATTCATTATAGGTAATTTATTTGCATATTTATTTTAAAGAATGTAAATGGTATTCAAAAGGTCTTAAGAATATTCCTTCCTGGCACATTTCCCACTTCCATACCTACTCACTCTTACTCTTCGTCTGTAAGTGAAAAATAGCTATAGCAGCCAGATGCAAAGGTGCACGCCTATAATCCCAGGACTCGGGGAGGCAGTGGGAGGTGGATCTATGTGAGTTCAAGGCCAGACTGATCTACAAGTCAATTCAAGGACACACAAGGCTACACAGAAAAAAATCTATCTCCAAAACCAAAACAACAACAAAAAACAAAAATAGCTATAGCAAGATGATAAAAATGAAAATATCACAACATTGTATGTTTTTTGGTGTGTGTAGCATCTAGAAGGCAAAGGAATTTTTTTATTTTTCTAAAGTATAAATGCATATGAAACACACATTACAATCTATGGGTCTTATGGGGTGAACCATTGTTTAAAACAAAATACATGGACCCAGGGAAAAGAACATCTGATAAAAAGTTTTTTATATATTATCTTAGAGAATAACAGTTCTTCCAGAACCCAAACACAGGAAAATATGTTGATTTGATGATAACAGGTAGTAAAGAAACAAAATGAGTTCCATTTTACTTGTAAAATGATAGGCTAACACTAGAGAATCCAGACCTGTCAGAACAAGAGAATAAGAGACTGAAAGTTAGTTCAAAGTATCCAATACTAGAAGACAAGTGAAGGAGAGATAAACCTCTTTTTGTTATGATCCCAAGTATGGGATGGGGAACAGACTTGTAGAGAACACGTGATGTTTATCCACTAAAAGACAAACCACTTTATGCAGGAGATTGATTGTTGCCAGGTGAAAAAGATCCGTGAACAGATTCTGGAAGAAGATACATGTATGAGCCCAAAATAGGAGGCGGAGTGTTTTTGGAGACTTGGGATTGTTTTTTTGTTTTGTTTTGTTTTGTTTTGTTTTTTAATTTTATTAATTTATTCTTGTTACATCTCAATGGTTATCCCATCCCTTGTATCCTCCCATTCTCCCCTCCCTCCCATTTTCCCCTTATTCCACTCCCCTATGACTGTTCCTGAGAGGGATTACCTCCCCCTGTATATGCTCATAGGGTATCAAGGGAGACTTGGGGTTGTTTGCCTGTTCTTCACTCCCCTTTGAGATGCTCCTCATGAGAACCGCTCCTAATGAGAACTGCTCCAGTGAAAGCTTTGGGGATCTCTCGGCTGCTGCTCAGGGCCTCCGTTGCTGCTCTGGGTTCCGGTTGCTCCAGGTTCCAGCAGAAGGAATCCTGCTGACTACACCAGTAGAATCTTTCCTTGGAACTGATACCCAGAAGGTTTCACTTTTGTGTTCTTTAATATCCTTTTTCTCTTGTTTAGGTTAATCGGGTTATAAGTAAGTTACACTCGGTTAATAAGGTCATAATAAAATATGATTGTTAAGAAAATTGAGCCTACAGACAAACAAATGTAGAAGATACTCAAACTTACAAGGGCAAAGTTTCTAGAAA
Organism: Acomys percivali; assembly: GCA_907169655.1. Taxonomy (NCBI): domain Eukaryota; kingdom Metazoa; phylum Chordata; class Mammalia; order Rodentia; family Muridae; genus Acomys; species Acomys percivali. Next base: position 110,325,200 of record OU015760.1, read on the forward strand.
GCCAAATAAATGCCCCAAGTTCATGCCCTAAGCTTATGTGTGCTGGACAAGAGGTTGTCCCAATAAAGTCTGAGTTCATAGGCATTCTTCAGTGTCATGCAGGTATCTCAGGAAGCCCAAAAATTACAAAATAAAAACAAGCGGCAGCATGTAGAAAGGATGAAAACAAGAAGGGACAGATGAGTGAGACACTGAAACTATGATCTAACAAGTCCCCATCTCTGATTAACTGCCAGTTCATTGCATATTGCTGGAAACAGCCGAATGATTGATTTGTATTCAATTAAATGTTGCACACTAAGGCTCCAGATTCATAACACAATGTTACCTGGTATATGGCTAATATTTATAGACCTGTCTGTCTACAACAGCAATATTGTAGCTAGACATACACACTGAGGAGACAGTATGCACTTCTGGGAGAAGGGAAAAATGGATTAATCATAAGCAAGATCATGCCATGGGAGGTAAAATGCTTGATTTGGGAATTTTATGACCTGAATTTGTTTAACAGTCAAAGCAGATGCAGACAATAAGAGGGAAGGAAAGCTGACAATACACTGCTGACTGGGTCTCTAGTGCTAGTTTGGGGAAACTACCTTTATTCTGGATCACGAAAGAACACAGAGAATGAGAGGCTATTGAGATGACCAAATTCCTGCATTGTCTGTTTAATCTAACTATACTAGGAAAGCCTAACACATATATGTCTGCATTTGTGACATATTTATTTAGGTTTCTCCTTGCTGGGATCAAAATGCCAACATTACGATATACTGAGGTTCTAACTGCCACTATAACTAGACATCTCCAGGAGGATTTCAATCTGAAAAAAAAAATAGCTCAAAATATTGAGGAAACAGTGGGATACCATAGACAATTTGACAAACACATTTTTTCTAAGTTCTTTCTCACACATATATGGCAACTGCTTTCATGCTTGGAATAAAAAGCAATAAAAATGACGAGGCTCAGCCAGAGATTGTTAAGATCACAACTGAGTTTAGACAAATATAAATGGAATGACAGTAACTTCAGAGGAGTTTCCCTGCTGAGAGTCTCAACCTACTCACTCTACTCAAACATGTAACCTGAAGAATGCCAGCCAACTGCCATAGCCTACTGGCAAGTTCCTCTGCTCAGTCTTGTACACAGGACCTCCATCCAATCTCCACATGAAAACTGTTTATAAGATTTTACCAAAAAAAAAAAAAAAAGATGTCTTTTACTCTATACTATAAGTAAATTTGAACTATAAGCAATTTGTTTAATCTCCAAGAAACAAAGAAAAGGAAAGGAATTGAGGAAGAAAAAAATTAATTAGAGAAGGAAGGAAGGAAGGAACAGAGGAACACGAAGGAGCTAGCAATCTTCTCCTTTTTAAGTGAAGTGTGAAATAGTGCTGTCGTGAAAATCTTGCAAAAAGAGGACTTATGAGAAAGAAAGAAAACAAAACAAAGTTAGAAGTCAAATGATGGCAAGAAATTGGCAAGCTTAATAGACTAGAGATCTCAGTCAAACAAGAAGAGTTAGAATGGAACATTCAGAGTATGAATCACACAGAAGTCTGTATAATTATATTTTAACCGAAATTCAAGCTGTCTTATGAGGAAAAAAATGTATTTTCTCCACAGAGACTCTCCAATACTAGCATGCAGTAGCAATTCAAATAATGTTAAATGAAATCATGAATTTAAAAATGTCTATTAAGTAAGAAGAAACATGGTAACAACATGAGTATTAAATAAACAATAATGACAAGACTATTGGTGCCGATATTGCACTAAGTGAACAAAAGTATGTGGGAATATGATCAGAGACAAGTACACAGGGAAATTGGGTTTTGGAATTATAAACAAGAAACAGAGTAATTAGTTTAGCGTTGAGGAAAGTGATCATGGCAATAAAGGGGGCAAGCAGCTGGAAGGCGAGGGAAACAGAGACGCAAGTACTACAGGCTAAAGTTAATGAAAAGAAAGGTGGTGGTGATTACTATGTGGTCAGATGACATTGATGAAATATGTTGGATAAGAAGACTTTATTATAACATCTCTGTCAAAGAAGCAAGGCATCTTGAAATAACAGTGTAGGCACATAGGAAATGTTTGGAAGTTTTGGCCAGTGACCTTGATCCAGATGGTTGTGGGCTGAAGTAAGATCCTATTAGTTTTTGCTGGTACTACATATATCCAAATTTGTCTAATTAATTCAGCTCCTGTGGTGAGAAGAATAATCACCCTAAAAGTATACATTATAACCTCTGGACACTGGATATCACCTTATAATACCTTATAAGATTAAAAACCAACATATTCCCAAGTGTCCTTATAAGAAGGAAGGAAGGAAGGAAGGAAGGAAGGAAGGAAGGAAGGAAGGAA
>OU015760.1:110327587-110389916 GCA_907169655.1 Acomys percivali
AGGAAGGAAGGAAGGAAGGAAGGAAGGAAGGAAGGAAGGAAGGAAGGCATCAGTAGTGGATCATAGGCATCATAGTGAACATAGACACAAGTAAGGTGATGAAGTAATGTAGGCAGCCTAAGAAACAGAAAAAAGTAATTCTCCCATGAAGTATGCAGAAGGATCATAGATTTTCTCTATTATATTGTAAAATTATATTGTAATTCTAGACTTCCAAATTCCAAAATTGTATAGTAATCACTCTCCATATGCCAAAATAATAAGTGAGGAAAAAGAGGCCGTGCACCTGAGAGTGATCAGAGGAATAACTGGGAGACACTGGAGAAGTTGAGGGAAAGAGAATTAATTATATAAATATAGTACTTATATAGGAATTTTCAAAAGAATTTAGTATCCATATTATTGAGGTATGAAAACATATGTATGAAAATGTTATAAAAACTTGTTATTTAGTATATTACCTTAAAACATAAGAAGATAAAAATTTCAATTTTAACAGCAAAATTATAATACTTTTAAAGCACCTCTGCTTATACTGTAATTTTTATTGTACCAGTACATATCTAATATAATAGAACACCCTCATGAACTGTAGGAAAAAGCTGTGACTCCAAGCTTCAGGCAACTGTGACTTTCATGTTATTCTGAACTGAAACTGTACTTCACATCAGTCACTGTCATAATCTTACTCATCTCTATACTTAACAAAACATGTGTCACTTTTCTCAACAAAAGTAAAGTACATTTAATTCAATTTATAAGACAAGCTAATGGAGGCTAGAGTAGGATCAAAACATGCATAAGAATTTACCCACCTTCAGATGGCAGGAGGGAGTTTTTCAGCAAGTACAGCATAATAAAGTCTAAGAGAGAAAAACAACAAATTACCAGAGTGACAAGTAAGCATTGCACAACAACAAAGAGCTTTACTGATTCACTCAAATGTAGTTCTAACTTCTGGCATATCTTTTATGAAACACTTCAAAAATAATAAAACTCTTGCGAGGAGGAGGTGAGGATGCTTAGATTTTTCACAGTGTAAATCAGCAAATCTCAATTGCATGGTGACTTCAAAAGTAGGGCAGGTAAAATTCCCATGATTTTCATTAAACCTGTAACTATTAGAACTACTTCCTAAATCAGTTTATGAGTCACAAAAAAAAAAAAGTCCAATTCTTTACTAGTCACAACTTCTTTCTGAGAACAAAAGCTACCATGTTTTGAGTGAGTTAATGGATGAATGGAATGTGTCTAAATAGCTTCTTAAATTTTTGAAAACTGGGCGTGGTGGCACATGACTTTAATCCCAGCACTGAGGAGGCTGCAAGTTCGAGGCCAGTCTGGTCTACATAGCGAGTTCAAGACAGGCAAGGCTGCACAGAGAAACCCTGCCTCGAAAAACCAAAAGAAAAAAAAAATTGAAAATAGGTAATCCTTCGCTCAAAGACAGAATTACTGCTGGAATCTAAGGGCATTGTCTCAAAGAAGCCATTAGAAGAAGTATCATATATTTATATAGGTACAATTTTTATCCATGTTTTCAATATTACATTTATTCTTTAGCTCAAGGGTCCTTCATAGGCACATTAAAAAATGGGCTTGACTAGTTAAAGAGAACTTGATTTGTGGTTTTTATTAGAGGGCAAAGGGTGTGAAACAGGGTCTCACTAGCCCAGATTGGCCTGAAATTCACTATGCATCCCAGACTAGCCATCAAGTTGCAATACTTACATCTCAGAGTGCAAGGATTACAGGCATGCACCACCAAACATGGGTAAGAGAGCTGATGTTTAAGGAGGATTTTGAGAAAAAACAAAGAAGCTTTTATTTCTTATCAACAAAGATGCATATAACTCATTCACTAATTTATCCATCCATTCATATAACATTTAACCATCTCCTCTGGGTTAGGCAATGGAAATGCTATAGGAAAGAAAACAGATTCCTGACATCATTAAACTCATAGTTTAGCCTAGGAGAATGACAGTGGATGAGCCTTCTCAAGTATGGAGAAGCAAAGACCACAAAGGAGGAAAGAACATGGCCATTTGAAGAATTAAAATAATTTCAGTGTCACTTAAAGAAGAAAGAACAACAGGAAAAATGTAGATGAGCGCTATGAATTTGATTTCAAGACTCCCTATGTGTTTAGACGAAGGCTTCTTGTTCCCTTTTATTGAAAATAGATTCTTTTCTCACACAATATATCTTGATTATAGTTTACTCTCCCTCTTCTACTCTTGGTTCCTCCCCATAGCCACTGCCATCCGTATTCACTCCCTGTATGTCGCTCATTAGAAAACAAAAGGTTTCTAAGAGACAACATAACAAAAGAATCTATAATAAGATAAAATGAGCACCATCAGATCAAAGACGGACAAGGCAAACTAAGAGAAGGAAAAAAGTCCCAAGAGAAGACACAAGAGTCAAATTCCCACTCATTCACAGACTCAGAAGTCCAATGAAAACGCTAAACTGAAAACCCTAATAGATAAACTGAGGACCTGGTGCAGACCCATGCCAGTCCTATGTATGCTACTTCAGGTTCTGTGAGTTCGTATGAGTTTATCTCAATTGATTTAGAGGGCCTTGTTCTCCTGATGCTCTCCATCTCCTCTGGCTCTTACACGCTTTCTGTCTCTTCTTCTCCAAGGCTCCCTGAGCACTGAGGGGGAAGAATTTAATAGAGACACCCCATTTAGAGCTCTCTCTCTCTCTCTCTCTCTCTCTCTCTCTCTCTCTCTCTCTCTCTGTGCATGTGTGTGTGTGTGTGTGTGTGTGTGTGTGTATGTGATATCTGTCTAAGGGTCTCTGTATTTGTTCCTATCTACTTCAAGAGGAAGCTTCTCTGATAATGGCTGTGCAGAGTGCCTTCCCACACTATAAACACTAGAACACAGTGGTGAATACACAAATGTTTCTTAAAATTTTTCCATAAGTGATCCTTTTCTAGTCATGTAATTTTAAATGACATTGGTGTATATATAAATCAAGAATAAACAAGTGATAAATCATAAAGGCATTAATTTTAAGCAAATTTCTTTTGTAACCATATAGTTTTACCATTTGTTAAAGTTGAAAGCCATTTTTCCTGCTAATAAAATGGATGTGATTATTTATTTTTACTTTAAAAATTAATTGTTAACAGAATATTTGATACTGAAACAGAGAAACTTCAATGTTCTTTAAGAGGTGATCAATATTTTGTTCTTAATATTGCCAATGCTGAGAGTGCCACTTCACATAAATATGTAGTACAAAATGACAGAACTATGTTTACAAGGCCATCAGAAAGATTGTTGAAAATTCTGTGCTTATGAAACTTAAGTTGGCAACTCAATAGAAATTCGTAAAAGCAAACATTCTTACACAGTTAAATGTAAATATATATTAATTTGATACATGCTGAGAAATCCTGGTAGGGAAATAGTTAATGTATTTGTTTTCTATAAAATATTGTTTCTATATGAGCAGAAACAACTGCTTATACAGTAAATGCTGAAAGTAAGAACATATAATGCTCACCAAGAGTAACTAAAGTATTTAAAACAAAGTTTGACACCACTGAGAGAGGTAATGACATGGTCTACTTGGAAGCACCATAATTGCATTAGTCTGTGGAGCATAGGTACATCTGCCCTGCTACTCACTTCCTCTGTTTCCAACAGCATGGGTAACTGTCTAGTTTAGCACTGGACCACAAATGGTTCTCCCCCAGGTTAAGATTAAAGGAAAATTAAAAATAAACATTCTCTCCATCAAAAATATAATTCTTTTTACCATGAAAATCATAATCACTGATAATGCCAACAGCTGCATTAATTTTATTATTTTTTATTTTTGTATATATGAAGATTAAATTTCAGATGCTGGTCCATCTCTAGTACTGATCTGTATCTTGATGCCTGCAACCATTCTAAATATGAATCACTTGGCATTAAGAGGTTCATGCTAGTCTAAGATTAAATAGCTAAAGACTAGGAACTTATTGCTATAGTAACAGATTATCCATAGTTCTTTTAAAAATAAACCTCCATGTCAAAGCAAGAATCTGTTTAAACTGTATTAATAAGCAAGCACACCGATAAAAAGAAAGGTGGGACTTCAAAGTATTGAACATTTTTTCAAATTTATTTTCCTTTGAAAATTACATAGCCATACCTAAACCAAACTGTTGAGTTGACTCAAAGGATTTACACTTGTTCAATGTGAAGGAGGAGCTCTGCTTTTTGAAATTAGTTAATAAATTTTATTTAAGTTTTAAAACACATAGCAATATATATTGCTTGTACTTTTATGCCATGGGTAACAGATGTCATTTTCTAATTGCCTATACAAAAATCTTATGCTGTTCTAAAGTAAAAAGGGTATAATATATAATCTATGCAAATTATTATATGTCCAATATCTAGATGAAAATATTGCAACATTTAATGGTCAAGCAAATCTAGAGGTAGAGACTTAAAATGCAGTGGCATAGCTAGTCCTCTCATCTTTTTAATAAGCATACAATAATTGTGTGACATAAAATCAGAAGTTGCATCTCTACTCTAGTAATTAGGCTGCCTTGAGATAGGTCCTTCATCTGTAAAAACATCTTAAAGTTCACCTATCAGAGATTGCAATGGTGTATAATGACTGTGTGCCTTATTCCATACTAGATTTTTGATGGACAAATGAAGAAAGAGGTATAAAGACACTTAGAAACTTCAAAATAGGAGATTATAATTACATAGGCTTCCTCTTTTCACAATGAAATTGAGGGGTTGGTTTATAGTACATATGTTATAAAATGTACACTGCGCTAGATTTCTTAGCCAGAGAAGGTGAAGTGCTCATGAATTCACTTCCCTTTTATAGACCCCCAAAGAAAGCAAAACGATGAAAGTGAAGATCAAACAATGATTTCTTCAAGTCCAACTGTGCAATTTATATACATGACAAACCATCACACTATTCACCTTGAATAAAAACAATCTTTAAAACCATGCTAATTCAATTTTAACCAAAACAAAAGAACTTAGAAAAAATCTCAATCACAATTCAGTACTGAAAAGATGAATAAATTATCTTTCAGATCTCATATGTGGTCAGCTGGGCTTTGTGAGATAAAATATAAAAAGGCAATGTCTTTCTGTCTCAAGCAACAATCAAGTTTCTGTAGCTCACTGAGAGAAAACAAGTTAAAGATGAGCATGAAGTAAAGAATTATGTGAGAGTCCTGGGTTTTTTGTGTTAAGTAAAAACAATGTCTGTCCCTGGAAATTAAGAAGATGGATGTGAGCTGAAGCAAGGAAATCATTGGTTTCCAGGATTTAAAAGACATTTCATCAAGGACATGTTTTCCTACATAGAAGCATGTCACTAACACCAGAGATGACATAAGGCAGAGGAAACTACCTTCCGTTGAGGATAAGCCATGAGTCAATAACCTCAAGAAAAACATGGACAGCAGAGACACTGGAGCATCTCTTCATCTAAGCTTAAGGTCAAACTCAGCTCCCAATCATTACACTGGGAATAAATTATCCACACCAGGTAGAAAAGCAATGACAACAAAACTGCTCATTTTAGCAGAACTGACAATAGAATTTCTCCCAAAGGTCTGTGCTCTAGAGGTAACTAGACTTCTGTGTCAACCAAGTCTAGAAACCAAGCCAGCCTCAAGGGGAAATGGCTCTAGCGCCATCTAGTGGAAAAGGTCTTGGAGTAGATGTTCATGAAAGGAGAGATATTCACAAGTGCCATCTAGTGTCAACGAAGAAATAGTGCACCAGAGACAAGTAAATTCAGAAGTCCTTGTAATTGAAGCTTATCTGGGGAAGATACAGAGACATATTTTTAATCTCTTATTGGTAGGTAGGAATTCTCAATCGGAGTGCATTATAATGTGATCCGTGTGAGTTTAGGTGAGAGGAAAATTTCCTTTTTGTGACCTGCCGGACCACTTGTGTCCTCTGCAGGATCACATTGTCTTCTGGCTCCCCTACACTTTGCCCATGCCTCCTATTACAGTGTTCTCAATACAGAAAAATTCCTGTGTGTGTGTGTGTGTGTGTGTGTGTGTGTGTGTGTCTGTGTGTCTGTGTGTTCAATACATTTTATTATTACTCTCAAATCCTCCCAATAGCTCCTATTGTTATTGCATATATCAGTCAAGATTCTTCAAAATTCTTCCCATTTCCTCACTACACACTTCTTTCTTCTCTGTCCTTTCCTTCACTCAATTCTAGCCATATTATTCACAGGGCCATATGAGAACACATCAGGAATATTGTTGCTTTGAACTTGGCAATAATTTTCTCATACCTGGGTGAAAATACATTATATGTAATGCTCATTTGGACTTCAGAAGGCTGGCTTTTCAAAAAAGGCTATGATGCATCATACTAGATAATAGCCTGGATATTGGTGTGAAACACATCTTGGTTAATTCTTTGAGCCAGTGGCCATTTCTGTGTGACTTTGAACAGACATTTGTTCTCTATAATTTTATGTTTCGTCAACTGAAACATGGGGATGATAAAATAAATTAATAGTTTCTGCACAAAATACATAGTAAGAGGCCCATTCCAAGCAGAGGCCAAATACATTGAAGCTCTAAAATATTATTTCATTGATTACGATGGACAAAGACAGGCTTGTGGTTATTTGATCAAGTGGCCATCTACCTGGAAAAAAAGCTAGATAAAATTTTAGTGCTCAAAGAATGCAGCCTGTACAATTTTTTTGCTTTATGAATTCATCAAAGGAAAATATAAGTGGCCTGTATATGAAAATCAGAAGTGGTAGGTAGAAATTACATCAAATGAGAGATTCAGGGTAGGCAAAGATTATACCAGGCATGAATGTTGGCTCTATATTCTCATTATGAATGATAAACCTAATATTTGAGTCTAGGATCTTGAATGACTAAGGATGAAACAGGGTGATACAACTTAGAAGCAGCAAGTAGAAAGGCGATAAGAATTTTACTCATCTGTGCATTAAGTAAGAGTGAAGAATGCTGTGTAGCTGCCAGGACTAATCTTATCTTGCACTGCATTAATTAAAGCACAAAACTAAGAGAAAGAGAACATAATTCCAGCCTACCATGAGAAGGTGAAGCAGTGATCTCCTTTTTGAGCAGTACTCTTTAAAGAGATATGTTTGATAAGCAGCCATCTATGTCAAAGGGATAATGGGCATATGTGTAGTTCAAAGGTCTTGGAATGATTTAACTATATCCCATTAAAATCATCCCTTCATGGCAAGGGCTACCAGGTGATGCAGTCAATTCCTTATCGGCAGAGATTTTCTAGGAAAGATGCGTTTTAAGAGTATTTTGTGCACATTGTCCAAGCCTTCTAGAAAAGTTGAGAAATGAATGGCAAAGCGTCCAACCCTAAAAGTCCATAATACAACAGACAAAGAACAAATTAAATCTGAATATTAGACACAAGTTAGGTACATCTGGGAGGTATCAAATGCAGCAAAATACAGAAAGAGGAGGATAAAAACAGTGGGGGGGCGGGGAAATGAACCAAGTTTAATATATAAGGCATTTTTAACAGAGTAAAATGAACAGTATCAACATCAACTGTGCCCAAGTCTTCTTTTAGTAAGTAAAGTTTAGGACCCAGAGCCTATCCCAGGATAAATTTCTCATCTTCCCAATAAATAACCTGAGGCATAACTGTGACTCCATCTGCAACCTAGCAAATTCATAAGCAGAAATGTGGTTTAGTTTGAAGTGTTTTAATGTCTGTTCTTCAATTATGATAGAGTTGTTCATTGGGAATAGCCTTTACCATGTTATTTTATTCATGTCATCATTTATCCCAGCTTAGACTCTGACCCTGATTTTTCACTCATGAATATAATTTCCCCATAGGAAATGAAGATAGGAAAGGTGGTGGCACACATACATTCTTTCTTTTGATATTTGATTAGACATTGCTTATCGTCCAGTTTAAAAAAAAAAAAAAACATTATCTGATTACCTTATATGGTAAGATGGTGGATCTTAGCCAATAAAAACAGAATGTTTTTTACCTGCCATAATTTAAATGTTTAAATATAAATAGGCCATCAATCTCTTTTGCATTTTGATATTATTTGAAATGCGTTTATTTGAATTACTCTGAAACAGAGACTGAAGTACCAGCCAAGGACTTTGCATGGACTGGACCTAGGCCTCCCAAAAATATGTAGCTGACAGGCAGCTCAGGCTTCATGTAGGTCCACTAGTAAGGGTATCTGGGGCTCTCTCTCACATGGACACTCTTGCCAGCTTTTCAATTACTTCTCTTTGGCAGGACTGCTTTGCCAGGCCATAGGGAAAGAGGACACACTCAGTCCTGTTTGACTTGATGAATCAGGGTGGATGCTAAGGGGGCTTTCCCTTTTCTAAGGAATGGGGAGGGTGAAGAGTGAGGAAGGGAGGGACTAGAAGGTGAGGAGAGGTGTGGCTACAGCCAGGATATAAAGTGAATAAATAACTTAATTTTAAAAAAACTTCTGTGTACATGAAGTTTTAGCTTGTATATATTCAGTTACAAGTAGTTAAAAACTCAAATTTTAACCAATCAAGATTGAAAAATGAACTATATAATTTTAATAAGTACCCACTATTTTCAGAGAAGTTTTAAATGTATACCAAATCAATAAAATACAGAATATCTACGTGTTCTTTTTTCCTTCTCTTCCATCTTCTCCATTATTAGCCAAGGAAAGCTACTGATGGACAAACAGTATGGTCAGGTTATGTTCATTTGTAAAACAAAGTATTGAGTTGTCTTCTAAAGGGGCTGTAAATTTTTCTACCCCCACCAGCAATGGAAAATGGTTTTTTATTATTCCAAGGCCTTCCCAGTGTTTGATGTTGTTTGGACTCTGTGTATTTTCACAGTGATGCTTTTATTTGTAATTTCCTAAGGATATATGATATTGAGCATCTTCATAGACTTATCATCTGTATATCTTCCTTGGTGAAATTATGTTGAACTCATCTGCTTTTAAATTGGTTATTTTAACTGTCCATTTTCTTTTTTATTTATTTTATTTTATTTTTGTATCATTGAAAATGTGTTTTTTTATTTGAGGATAGGAAGATACAAGGGATGGGATAACAATTGAGATGTAATATGAATAAACTAATAAAATATATTTTTAAAAAGAAAATGTTTTTTGTACTTTTACTATAGTTTCATTTGTCATTTTTCTCTTCCTTTCATGGTTTACAATCTTAGCCTTATAGCTACAAATGTACTGTTAAACATAATATCATGTAGATTATAGGTATTCATTATAAAAATACTTTAAAAATCAAGATATATTTAGGCAAAAGTATGAAAATATTTCATAGAAGTTAATTTATTATCATTAATAATTTTTTGTTTAAATATTTTAATTTTTTGAACTTTCCACTGCATCTTTAAAATAGAATTTTGTTTGAAGCAAATTCTTAATAACATATATTGCCTCTTTAAATGTGTGGTTAAAGAGAGGCTCCAAATTCTATGTTTTTAGCTCCACAAAAGCTGGATTTAGTCATGAATATAGCCCTGGGTCAGTCACCGAGACTTGTGATCCAAAACTTACTTATAGCTGCTATAGAAGAAGTAACCACCAAAATAGACTTCATGAGTAATCATAAAGGTATGTAACTACCAATCTTCAAGTCTAAAGGATTTATATACCAGTGTATCTCAGCACAACACTCAGCCCACCTCATAGAAGATAATGAGCCTCCTTATGGAGATGGCTTCAAATGGGGCAAACAATCCACTGGGCAAAATGTCCTCATTTATGCCACAGACATAATTCTGTCTAAAAATGGGCAACCTTGGATGCAGTCAGAGTCAACAGCCAAACTCTGCCAAAACAGAGTAAGCAACTATGTGTTATTAAACATCTGCCAATGTCAAACATTCTCTCCTCACAGCCACCACAAATAATGGTCACTATGTCTATACCTAACCCCTCTAGATAAACCTCAGGAGTAACACAGTTGTCATATCTTCTTGCACATCAGCATGACTGGGATAGCACCTCTTTGTCTGTGTACCTATAGTACCCAATTTGACCCCAGCATAGCGTGAAATTTACTGTGCAACAACTTCTGAGATTTAAAATTACTGTTTTTAATTTTCTTGTTTTTAATTACTAAATATGATTACTCATTATGACAGGAAAAACAGTACAGAGTAGTAAAATGGAAAAATTAATGTTTCTCCACTGGCTCTATGTAGACAGTGCATCACTGTTAATAGCTCCATTTTGTCCCCTAACAAGATCTTCTAATATGTATTCAGAATATTTGAAAAGATTGAGGGGTTTGTTTGTTTTGCTTTGTTTTGTCTTTTACTGTATATACTTGGAACTTTTACTTTTGTAGACTTCTAGAAAACCAATAATTGTGTGTGTGTGTGTGTGTGTGTGTGTGTTTAGTATTACAATTGTGTGTATCTATGATATGTATATGTATATGTATGGATATCAGAAAAAATTTCAAGAATTTGTCCTTTCCTTCGCCTTGTTTGTTTGAGGAAGTCTCTCTTGTTGTTTTTGCAGCTGAACATCTTGTTTCTGAGAGATTTCACATGATCCTCCTACCTCTGTCACCCATCTCACAGGAAGAGTGGTGGAATTAAAGATGAAGGCAAATGCAACGGCATGCATCTTTAATTCCACCACCTGCCTTCTTTCTTTTTTAAAAAATATGAGTGTCAGGGAATGAACTCAAGGGTCATACTTGAGCATCAAGCTCTTAACCACTGAATCATCTCACTGGCTCCAGGTCAGTATCTCTTAAATTTCAAAAAATTTTTTTCTTACAAAAATTAGCAATTTGCCCTCCACAAGCAATGCATAAGAACTGCCTTCTTGTTGTTTTTAACTAATGTTCCTATCTTTTCTAATGTACCTAATTTCCACATTTTATATTGGTTTCTTTAATATATTTATTATACTCCCACAGCGTTTTAAAGAAAAACATGTGTATTAATGTTGCTAGCATGTATGTCTGTGTAGTGTACCATATATATGTCAGTTGACTGCAGAGTCATTGGATTCCCCCAGAACTAGAGGTATAGATGGTTATGAGACCCATATATGGGTACTAAAAAAATAAACATGAGTCCTTTGGAAGAACACCCAATGCTCCAAACCACTGAGTCATCTCTCCAGCCCCAACCATAGCACTGAAAGAGTTGACACTGACTCTTCTTTTGTATGTTTAGGAAAATGGTGTTTTGTTTGAATTTGCACTTCCTTGGTTGAGAACCTTTTTATATATTTGTTTGCAATATATTTTCCTTTTTTCCAAACTGTCCATTTTCTTTTCTATTTATTTTATTTTATTGTTAATGAAAATAAGCTTTAGTTCATCAAGTAATGAATACAAAGATACAGCAGTTTCCATCATTTTCTTTCAGAAGTTGTTATCAGCTTACAGTAAACATGGAACTGAGATCTACAGTCTCAGGGTGGGCATTTTTCAGGGCGCTTGATAGGTTGGGTAGATTGCTCTTTCTTCTGTATGTATAGCCTGTGCATTTTTAAGATTGACTTCATAGTATTCAGTCATGAAAATTATCTTTCTTAATTCTGCACTCTTTACCCATCATGATTATTAACCATTTATATTACAATGTCAATAGAGTTTCTCAATTTTACTTATAGTATATTGTTCTTCAAACATAACAAATATTGAGGTTAACAATTATATATTTTAAATTTTTTATGTTTTCAGGGAAATTCATACATGAATTTTGCATCTTCATCACTCTCAAACCCCCTCCCCACTCCACCTTTTTTCTTTATTACTTGTATGCACACACACACACACAGACACACACACATTCATGCACGCACATATATACACATATATATGCAACCTACTGATTCCACTTAATGTTGCTCATTATGTACATGTGTCCAGAGCTGACCACTTGGTATTGGATAACCTATGCAGCTGTTCACCCCTGGAATAAATTGATTACCCCCCTCTAAGCAACTACTTAACACTACATAAAACCTATTCACACCAGATATAGAGTCCATGACAGATCAATGTACAGATACTACCAAAGTCCAATTTGATGAACCCTGAATATTGGTGAGGGGTTACTTACAGGAGAAGAAATGACTCAAAGGCAGTTGCATCACAGTAGCTCGTCCCAGCTCAGAGAAGCTGGGAACAAGGAGCAACAGGAGAGTATCCCTTCAATTGCCTCAGGTGGTCTAACCCTCTTCCAGTAAGCTCAGTTGGTTTCTGTTTTTTCCAAGCTGAGATCACTAGTCTGTGTTTATCACTGACTCTGGCAGCGAGGGGCCTAGTGAATCTGGTCAGTTTCATGGACTTCCCGAAGCTATTTTGAGCGGTTTAACTCTTGTTTAAAGAGCTTTCTGCAGGATGGAATGTTTCAGTCTTGAAGGAAGCTGTCTCAAAACAAATGTTAATAGTTAAGTAAGGACCAGTATATTATTTCACTGTTTCCACTTAGCCCCATTATGTAAAGGCGATTCAAATGTGAGTATCAACAAGTGTGAGGACTCTAATTCTCATTTTTAAATGAGATCCCAGTCCCAGAGCATCCACCAGACAACTGTGAGCTCTGCACACAGTTAAACAGCCAGATCCGCTACTCTCTGAGCTATTTTTCTAGTTCTCATATAACTACCAGCTCCTTTTTATTTCTCATCAGTGTGGATGAAAACACCCAAGGTATAAAGCTATGTGATTCAGATGCATGGTAGTGATGTCTCACTTTGAGGAAAATAAATATAACAGGAATGACTCTAGTCTATTCATTCAAAATACATAAAATTAGCTTTTTAATGAATAACTTTATAAACATTAGTCACAACAGTCATTTCACATATAAATTCTAATGCTTTTTATAAATATTTGTGATTATGCAAAAATAAGTTTATTGCATAAAAGGATATAAACCGTCAGAAAGCAATTAAACAGGTAATAGAAGAAATGGAAATATCAATCCTTGATAGCTGTCACTATAAAATGAATCAACTTTCCAAGTAAAAAGCTACTGGATATCAGAAGATAATGGCCAAGATTATAAACATTGATATAGTGAATAGCCTAGAGATAAATTATTACATTGAATTTTGTTCAATGATTTTAAAAACTTATATTTGTATACACACCTGGTTTTTGGAAATATATATATGCACATTTGGAAACAATATATTTTTCAAAAAACAGTTAACAAACCTCAGATATTGAATGTTAAACTATCATTTTATTTCAAATCAACTTAACACACTGTGAGGTGATTATCAAGTATAAAACAGTATAGAATCTTATGTGATATGGAGATGACAAGATACAACCATAGATCCTGTAGCATTTAAAATGAGAAATGTATTTCAATAATATTTATTACATGAGACACAATGGTATCTCATTAAAGCAAACCCAAGCTTTGCAGTGTGCATAAATTACCTCCTTGATTCTTCCCAAAATCTTTGATGTATGCATAAGTGAACAGGCTCAGTGGTATCAATTAATTCACCAAAAATCATAGGAGTGATAAATAACAATAGTGATAAATAATTTGTGTTCAAAATTGGGTAGGTTTAAGCCAGGCACAGTGCCACACTCCTGTAATCAGAGTACTCAGGAGGCAAAGGCAGGTGGATCCCTGTGAGTTCCAGGCCACCCTGGTCTACAAAATGAGTCAGGACAACCAAGGCTACACAGAGAAACCCTATCTTGACTCTTCCCCCTCCCCTGAAACAAAATAATTGGACAAATTTTAGGACTTCAAGATTCTTATTCCATCCATTATACCTAAGATCTCACCTACTGTTGAAGGGCACAATACAGAGAAAGCAGTGTCAAAGATCCAGCCTTCAAAGTCAATAACAACTAGTTTTTAAATGGTACAACAAGAAACCTTTGTTGTGTGTTATTTTTTTTTATTAATTTATTCTTGTTACATCTCTATGGTTATCCCATCCCTTGTATCCTCCCATTCTCCCCTCCCTCCCATTTTCCCCATACTCCCCTCCCCTATGACTGTTCCTGAGCGGGATTACTGTTTTGTGTTATTAATGTTAGGGAAGCAGTGAAGTTTTTGACATAGACAAGCAGCAATATACAACTCAGCATGTTTCTGATTCCTTTGGTGGCAAGATCTTGCTATGTAATCCAGGGTGGCCTGGAATTTGAGCTATTTATGCTTCAGCCTCTTGAGTGCTGGAACTACAAGCACATGTCATCATGCCTGGCAGACGATGTAGTGATAGTGTAGTGATTGTTTATTTATTTTACTGGATGTACAGACCTCTTTTCCTTTCCATTAAGTTCGGGCTGTACTAGATGTACAGACCTCTTTTCCTTTCCATTAAGTTTCATAACATTGCACAGAAGATAGCTCAAATTATAAGTATAATTGTACATTCCACACCTATGCCAGCAGTTGATTAGAAGAAATAGACATAAACTATTACACTTGCACATGCATATAAGCATACATACAGGAAGAAAAAAAACCATACAGAAATAATGGAAGTAAAATCTAGCACAATGAGAATAGATATGGAGGCAAAGTGTGCTAGGGAAGTAGAATAATAGAGCATAAGGGGCTTCAAGATTAACACATTAAAGAAAGCAGTAGTAAAATAAGACTAGGAATGTGTTTGAATATTGGCTACAGGTAACGAAAGACAGCCCACACAGAAAGTATGCATAATATGTAAATAGCCCTTAAAAAGGCACAAGGATCCTGCCTTGATCACTTTTGATGCCTATGTCTGGGTCCAAGTCTGGCACATACCCAAACTCCCCTCTCTGTCTCTCATTTAATAAACCATGTTATTACTATCCATGTGTCTCTGTTTAACTTATTGGTCAGAGATACAAGAACATAGACATTTCAGTAAGTGATTTGTGCCTATAACAACCTCAACATCATACAGGTGAAATCCATCAGTGTTTGGAAATTTGGTCCGGAAAATAAGTGTGCATAAGATGTCAAAGAGGACTTTTTCACTTAGCACTAAGTCTGTGGGAGACTACAATGACTCTTAGACAGCAACTCAAAGAAAAGCAGCAGAAATTTAAGAACTAGAATACGGTAATGAGATAGCTAATGCTGCTTCCATGAAAGAAAATATATTATAGATTAAAGTTCTATGATGTTAAATCATCTGCTTATTCATCCTACAAGTTAATTTGGTGGGAATATGTCAAGGGGGACCATTGATTGAAATATGTGAAGAGGCCCATGAGCAAGTTTTCAGAATCATTACCTTGGACCCAGCATTTAACTTTCTGGCCCATGTCCTCTGACATTAATAAGACCAGGAACTGGTAACTGGGTTCAAAGATCATTACATTAACACTGGACCAGTGGCCACTTTCCAGCAAAGTATCAGTTGATACTTTTATAGGAATTGAGGCTTCAAGAGCAAGTACTGGGATAATTTCTTTCCACTGCAACTGGAGTGCATGAAAAAAAATCAGAATTCCTAAAACTGACCAGTTCCTAAACAATTCCAAGAAAAGGAGAAGCATTTGAATACTGACTGGATCTTCAAATACTGCTGTTCCCCATAATTTTACAATTATGTCCCTGCAAAAACGAATTAAAGATGTGCCTCACCCATTTAAATTTTTTAAAAATCTTACAAGTCTCACTATTATATAAAATTCCATACATGCATATAATGTGTTTTGCTCAAATCCACTGCATTTCCTCCTCTCTAATCCCCCCAACTATTCATTTATCCAAACACTTTTCATCCCAATTTCATGTGCTCTAATTTTTTTTAATGCACTTAGTCCTGTAAGTGTTGCCTATGAATATGGGACCATCTTCTAGAGCATGGGTAGCGTCTTAGGGAGCACATCCTAAAAAAACTAACTCTCCCTCTCCATCAGTTGCCAATAGCTCTTCAGCTAGGGGTGGGATTTGTGACAAATGAAAATATTTCATTGACAACTATATTTTGAAGTATTTTTAAAGAAAAATGTGTTGAAATGTTCAGGTATTTTATTCTAGCATTAGTTCATGCACAAACTTGAATGCATGAGTAACGATTCAAAAATAGCTAGGAGGCTTTGAAACCACAGGTTTATCTAATATGAATCTATTCATTCATTCATCCATCCATCTAAGAAATCAGTATTCTAAAAGATGACCAGTTATGAAGTCAGACAGACACTGACGCGATTCTCATGTGGGAAATGACGTAATTTTGTTTCAGTTTATTCATCTGTTAAATGGGAGTGGTACAAATACAAGTGAAATGTTTAAATTTGGGTAATAACCACAAATAGACAACCAAAGTTTTCTCAACAACTTTGTTCAACAAATATTTATGCAGAAATTGCCATGTATCAGACAAAAAGGACCTGGCTTTTCAAAAGTCTGTTTCAAGCTTCAAAAGCCAAGTTCTAAGAAAATGGATTTGAATAAGTAAGTCCTAGAGCCTTTCTCATTAGTTAAAAAGCATATTTGCATTAACTCTAATTTTCTTCCCCATACATACTGCTAAACACAGCTGCAGTTCTCTAGAAGAGGACAGAAAGCCATGTTTTTTATTCTGTATACAGTACATCATTATTTGGGAAAATATTTAAGAAAAATTAAAATATTGATGATTTATTTATCTTTTATATTGCTCATAAGAAATAGCATCGCACAGATTTATGCTTTCAAAATAAGACTAAGGTCATCATTATAAAGTGCACTGTGAGAAAACACTGCCCCATTAGTGATTCCTACAACACTCATAGAATTACTTGAATGCCTGATTTGTTAAAATAATTGTGTCTCCAAATAAACAAACTTGAAACAAGTCACTTTGAAATAGGTACAAAATTAAGATAGGATTCTTCTAGAAGTGTCTGATGTATAAGCTTAAATTTTGTTTTTCAACCTCCATAGCCACTGCTCAAATATTCCAATAGAGGACTTCTTATACCTTATAAAATACAAAAATATCTAGAAAAGTGAGCACACTCTATTTTCAGATATCACAATCCTATACAAAAAATATAATCATTTATTTCAATAAAATGTCTTCAAATAACTGTTTCTATTAATATTTCAGATCTTTGTAAAAATCAGTTTGGTGTAAACAACATAATAATCTCATGGTTTCCAACTTTAATTTCTAGATAGCATTTCTCCAAACCACATAGAAGACAATAGTGAGTGAAGAATAAAAAGCGTCCCACCATTCTTGAATTTACATTCTTACTGATAGCAGTGTTGGGTACAATGTTCTATCTTCTCATCAAGCTATGATGCTGTCAGATGATGGCTATGCTCTTTAGAATCCTCCTTAAAATAAATTATTTCAGTCTTAAAATAATTTCTTAGCTATGTGATAAGGCTGGCTCTGATCAGAGGGTAATTTCTTTTTGTTTAAACAGGTTCAGCTTTTTATTGAGCATGTTAACAAGAGGTTTAGTCAACAAGACCAAAGCCCATGTCATCATAAGACTCCTCAGATTCTTCCTTCTTTGCTTCCACTTTCTTCTCAGCTGGCAGCAGCGGTGGCTGGGCCAGGACCTCCTGCTGGTGCGTCTCCAGCTGCTGGAGCTGTCCCACCAGCCGTACATTGCAGATGAGGCTCCCAATGTTAACACTGGCCAGGGCATTTGTGAGCAAGCCAGGCCAGAAAGGTTCAACGTTGACCCAGGCTGCCTTAATGAGGGCATTGATCTTATCCTCCGTGACCTTCACCTCGTAGTCGTGAAGAATAAGGGCGGAGTAGATGCAGGCGAGCTCAGAGGAGGTCACGTTGTGAACTGCCCGCACGGTGCTAGTTGCCAGATGAAGTGAGGGGCTCACTTCAACATGACCTTAGCTTCCTTGGAAGCACCTTGGCGGTAGCTGAGGAAAAAAAAGCCAGAGGGTAATTTCAAATTGATATAACAGAGTCAGTTCCAAACAGAGCCAATTCCTAGGATGAAAGTTGAATCCTCATAACAGACTGATCTTCCCCAGTAATACTGCTAAACATAATGTCACTCTTCTGCAATAGGAGAAAAAAATATCTTTTTAACACAAGTGTTACAATTTTATTTGAAGAAAGTAGTAGAAATGTGGACAGAGCCCCCGAAGGTCTTTTTCCACTGAGGCAAGAAAATAACAATGATCCTTAAATTCCAGTGTACTAGACTAACAAAACAGGCTTATTTTAAAAGTTAAAACAGTTTCACATTGAATTTTATGAAAGATTTTAAACAAGCCCCAAATTAGTCCATTTCAACACTCATTACTAGAACTGCCAATATTCAGAAGCAGATTGACCATAGATTAATTTTTCTATGCTATTTGGAGAACATTATTTTCTTTTTCATTTTCAAATGCCATGTAAACATAAATATAACAGTAATCTCTAGTGACACATTCAGTGAAACAAATTACTATGTTTTCTTTCATTACTGTTTTTTCAATGATACTGGTTTTACTGAACTCCACAAATTCAAAAGAAAAGCTAGGTCCACTTTATGCCAGTACTCAAGATTTCTAATTTTAGTCACAACCTTAATATTTATATTGTTTTGATCACATATGACACAAAAAGACAATGAACACTCTGAGATAAGTGTGTACAATAAAATAGAATGATAAAATATAGGTAATGATTCCTCTCCTCTCTTCTTTTTTCATTCCTTCCCCCAATATGACCTTCTTTTCTTTTGTCTGTGCTGCTCATAATCACCTCTTGAAATTAAAAAAGAAATACAAAGAAGGATCAGCCTCAACATTTACATACCAATCACAAGTGCAAAGGGTCTAATCTAGGTCTCCACCTACCTGTGTTTGCTATCATTTTTCTGTACTCTCTATTGTCATTATTTCTGTTCCTCAATGATATTAACTCCAACCACTAGAACTATGTTCAAAGTCATACTTAATTTTACACATTAAGTATGTGCATGTACAGATAACATATATGACATTATAGACAAATGTGAGAGCTGGAATGGTGCCCAGTAATGTTGTCAGGTTCTTGTGCAGACTAAGAAACTGGATCAAGAACAGTGAATAATGATAGAAGCAGAGACAGTTTATAAATAAAGAGAAAGCTTCCAAGAAGTGAAGTGTACCAGATCTGGGAGAAAATTCAGAAGCTCAGTAGCCCAAGGCAGGAGGATTCTGATTTCTTATGGATCATTTGCCCATATTGCTTCTCTCATATTTGCATACTGCATGCTTTTTCTGCACATACTCTACTTGGCAACTTGGCTAGGAAGAGGTTTCTAGTTTTCCTTTGCCAACTGGCTTCTCTCATGTGGTAATCTTAATGCCTTGCTCCCCTCCCTACTCTCCTACTACATTAACCTATGTAGAAAATGAGTGAAAGGTAAAATTTTACACGTTATTTTCCTAATAAAGCAGTCAGTCAGTATTAGCAAAACCTATGGCATATTTTGGTACTATGGCAGTGTGTCATAGTATCATTTTACTTGCTTAAATTTGGTTACTTGAGCACTTATCAAATATCAACTTGAGGAACTGCAAAAAAAGGTTAGTAAGTTCTCCATTCTAAGCAAATATACAACAAAACAGAGGACATAATAAAGATACATGAAAAACTCCACAAAACTTATATCAACTACTAGTTTAAATAACTACAAAAGATACAAGCATATACATTGTAAAGATGGCAGGTTTCTGGATGAACTAACATCAAAATTAAACTCATGAAGTTTAAAAGAGGCAAAGGGTAGTGCAGTAACAATAGGATAGTACAGTAAATGTTTAAGCCTGGTATAATGATTTGCATGACAAACCACATGTAACAAACAAACTGGGCAAAGAATAACCACTCAGTCACACATACACATTAACATTCAGGACAATTTCATTCATCTAGACTTAAATTATGCAGTTCTATATAGTTTACAAAAACAGTTTTTCAAATACTGTTACATTTCAGTCCTATACTATCTTAGTCAGGAGATGTGGTAATCAGCTAGTCTCTTGGAGCATCCATCTGATCTCAGGTGTATATTACAGCTCAGAAAGTTATTCCAACCAAGAATTGTCTGCCTTATTAATCAGACACCTTGAAGACATATCGATTGAATATATTAGAGACAGATAGTTGCTTCCCAAGCAAAGAACAAAGGCAATTTTCAAAGTGCAGGCACGGGCGCACACACATGGAGAGAGAGGGGGTAGGGTAATGGTCTGTATATGTGAGGGAAACTTAAGGGAGTGATCAGAACAAAGACTGTTCAGTGAGATGCAGAAATGAAGCAGAAGTTATTCAGAGTTCAGATATATAGTTAACATAATACATATTACATGCTAGAATTTAGAAATATTCATATGGCATAAAGAATAGTAACACTTGGGAGAATAATTGTACTGCATTTGTTGCCAAGAAGTTTAATCATTGGAACATAGAATTTACCATAGGACAAAGATATTCCCATAGCGGTGGGGAGGATTATTGATAATGGTAGAGTTCAGTTAATTTGATGCATGGAACAGGACTTGCTAATATCCAAATACATTTCAAAGTTACAGTAATGAAAGCAATATGATACTGAAAAAACATACATATAAACAAATGTGACAGAACAGAGAGATTAAAAATAAGTGAAGCTATAAATTGTCAAATACTCTTGAACAGACACGCAAAGAATAGATGATAGTCTGAGAATAATTTCTTCAGTGGGTGTTGTTGGAATAACTGGTTATTCACAAACAGAAGAATGAAATATGACCCATATGTAATATAAAACTTTACATGAAAATGAAGTAATAATCAAAAATACAGATGGCCAATAGAAAACAAATTCAATGGCATCTTTGGGGGTGCCTTATCTTATAACGTTATGTCAAGGGATTTTTCCTTTTAACATTTTTATTTTTATTTTTATTGTATTTTATTTATATTTCTTCTCTCTTTCACATTACAGGTCCTTAGCATATATACTATTTCTTCCAGCTTTATTGTTTTATGGAACTTCTAAGTGTATGAATGAGTGCTTCTCTACATCTGTAACTATTTCTTGTGCCTTTTCTCAGACTCTTTTTCTTTTGTTTGTTTTGTCCAGATGGAATGGAAGGTAGGGAGAAACTGGGAGAAGTAGAGTGAAGGGAAACTATAATCAGTATATATTATATGAGAAAAATTCATTTCCAATAAAAGGAAAATATAAAATGTTAAGGCCTGGAATAGTTGAACTAGGGAGGCTTCATGACATTGGGTAGGCAATACTTTCTTGAATATGACACAAACTGTATAATCCACAAAAGCAAATGTAAGCAAAGGCTGTATCAGTCTACAAAGCTTCTACACAGCAAACCAAAGCAATAGTAAAATTAAAATGTAAACTGCAATACTGAAATAATAAATATATAATGTCAAAAATATATAAAGAATCTCTACAACTTAGTAGCAAACAAACATGATTTTTAAAAGATTTTATTTTATTTTATTGGCATATACATTTATAGTAAACACATAAGTAGAAAAATTACATACAGCAAGAAGAACCACAAAACAATCAGTGATCATATGAATGTTATATTCAAGGTGTTTTGGTTAATTGCATTTGGCAACCTTGTAGAAAACATCTTTCCTATCTTGGTATATCTAAAATTCTGAATGAGAATCAATATCTATCATATCTCATTTCCGCCAACACAAAACCTAAAAACATCTTAATCCCTAAATAGCTTAGGTTAATTGTAAGACTAAACTATCTGGTCTTCAATCCCAGAGTCCATTATTTTGTATTATAGAATAAGCTTCCCATATTTGTAGAACTTGAATTAGGTTGAATTCAAAAGCAGGGGACTAATTTCATCGACAGAGGAAATCTCACAACTTCAGAGCATTTAGGCTGGTGTGTTGTTATTGCTCCTACCCAGGTCTATAGTGAGAGAAAGAACAATAATTAGAATACAAAGTTAAGAAAAAAATGTGAAATTTGGCAAGGAAGGTAGCAGGAACAAGTTTATATTTGTAGAAACAAAGTCACCAAAACAAAACAAAACAAAAAGTGGTGATTGTTAAAGAGACTCGTGCCATTAAAGTGAAACCTCCTGATCTTTATTTTAAAAATGGGGCACAGAGCATATACAGGGGGAGGAGGTCCCCCACAGTCACAGTCATAAGGGAGCGGAGTAAGGGGAGAATGGGAGGGAGGGAGGAATGGGAGGATACAAGGGATGGGATAACCATTGAGATGTAATATTAATAAATTAATAAAACATATTTTTAAATGGGGCACAGAGCTATATAGACAATTCTCAACAGAGGAATCTCTAATGGCTGAGAAGCACTTAATAAAATGGTCAACATCCTCAGTAATCAGGGAAACGCAAATCAAAATGACTCTGAGATTCCATCTTACATCCATCAGAATGGCTAAGATTAAAAAACTCAAGTGACAGCACATGCTGGTGAGGATGTGGAGAAAGGGGAAAACTCTTCTCTTGATGATGGGGGTGCACACTTGAATAATCACTTTGGAAATCAATCTGGAGTATTCTCAGAAAATTGGGAAAAGCTCTACCTCAAGACCAAGCTACACTACTTCTGGGTATATACCCAAAAGATACTTTATCATACAACAAGGACACTTTCTCAACTATATTCATGGCAGCATTTTTTTCATAAATGGCCAGAATCTGGAAACAACCTAGATGTCCCTCAAGCAAAGAATGGATAAAGAAACTGTAGTACATTTACATAATGGAATACTATTCAGATATTAAAAACAAGGGAATCATGAAATTTACAAGCAAATGTATGGAACTAGAAAATATCATTCTGAGTAAAGTAACCTAGACCCAAAAGACACAGATGATATATACTCACTTATAAGTGGATATTAGCCATATAATACAGGATAACCATACTACAATCCACAGACCTAAAGATGCTACATAACAAGAAGGACTCTTTGTCAAAAATCAAGTGACCATACGTGTGTGGATTCATTTCTGAGTCGATTTGATTCCATTGATCCACCAGCCTATTGCTGTGCCAGTACCATGCTGTTTTAATTACTGTTGCTCTATAGTACAGCTTGAGATCAGGTAAGGAGATTCCTCCGGAGGATCTTCTATTGTATAGGACTGTCTTAGCTATTCTGGGTTTTTTGTTTTTCCTTATGAAGTTAAGAATTGATCTTTCAACATCTTTAAAAATTGTGTATATATTTTGATAGGGATTGCATTGAATCTGTAAATTGCTTTTGGTAAGATGGTCATTTTTATTATGTTATTTCTCCCAATCCATGAACAAGGGAGATCCTTCAATCTTCTCATGTCATCTTCAATCTCTTTCCTCAGAGATTTGAAGTTTTTTTTCAAACAAGTCCTTCACTTGCTTGGTTAGAGTTACTCCTAGATATTTTATATTTCCTATGGCTATCATGAAGGGTGTAGCTTTCCTGATGTCTTCCTCTGTATGATTATCATTTGTATATAGGAAGACTACTGCCTTTTTGGAATTAATTTTGTATCCAGCCAATTTGCTGAAGGTGTTTATCAGCTGTAGGAGTTCTCTGGTGAAATTTTGGCAGTCAAATCTATACAATGGAAAAAGGATAACATCTTCAGCAAATGGTGCTGGTCTAACTGGATGTCTACATGTAGAAAAAATGCAATTGGACCCATATTTGTCACCACGCACAAAAGTCAAGTCCAGGTGGATTAAAGACTTCAATATAAAATCAGAGACACTAAATTGCTTAGAAGAAAAAGTGAGGAAGAGCCTGAAACATATTGGCACAGGAGACAACTTCCTGAACCAAACACCAACAGCTAAGGCCTTAAGGTCAACAATTAATAAAAGGGACCTCATGAAAAGCTTCTGTAAGGCAGAAAACAGTCAACAGAACAAAGCGACAGCCTACAGGCTGGTAAAAGATCTTCACCAACTCTACATCTGACAAAGGTCTAATATCCAAAATACAAGAAATTAAGCCCCACCAATCCAAATAACCCAATTAAGAAATGGGGCTTAGAACTAAACAGAATTCTCAACAGAGGAATATCAAATGGCTGAGAAACACTTAAAGAAATGCTCAACATCTTTAGTCATTAGAGAAACGCAAATCAAAGTGACTCTGAGATTCCATCTTACACCCATCAGAAGGGCCAAGATAAAAAACTCAACTGATACCATATGCTGGCAAGGATGTGGAGAAAGGGGACCACTCTTTCATTGCTGGTGGGAATGCAAACTTGTACAACCGTTTTGGAAATCTATCTGGTGCTTTCTCAGAAAACTGGGAATAGGGCTTCCTTAAGACCCAGCTATTCTACTCCTTGGAATATACCCAGAAGATGCTCCACCATACAAGGACATATGCTCAATCATGTTTATAACAGCCTTATTCATAATAGCCAGAACCTGGAAACAACCTAAATGTCCCTCAGTTGAAGAATGGATAAAGAAAGTATGGTACATTTATACCATGGAATACTACTCAGCTATTAAAAACAAGGAAATCCAGAAATTTGTGGACGAATGGATGGACCTAGAAATGATCATAATGAGTGAGTTAACCCAGAAGCAGAAAGACTCACTTATAATTGGACACTAGCTCATACGGCATTTTCCATGAAAGTCTTCACTTATCTGGAGATTGGAACAGATGTAAGGACATCCTACTGGGACTCTAGGTAAGATAAATATAGGAGAATGGGAAATAGAAAGATTCAGTGGGTCCTAGAAACCTACAAGAACATCATGATGCGCGGATCTGGGCCCAAGGGGTTCTGCTCAAACTACTGCACTAACCAAGGATAATACAAGCAGTGAACATCGAACCCCTACTCCGATCTACCCAATGGATAGGACATTCTCCACAGTTATGTGGAGAGCGGGTACTGCCTCTGACATGAACTCTAGTGCCCCATATTTGACCACCTCCCCTTGGTGGGGAGGCCTGGTGGCACTCAAAGAAAGAATAAGCAGGCTACCAAGATGAGACTTGATAACCTATGACCATATAGTGGAGGATGAGGTCCCCCTCAGACATAGACTTAGGGGAGGGGAATATGGTGAAAAGGGAAGGAGGGAGGAATGGGAGGATACAAGTGATGGGATAACAGTTGAGATGTAATCTGAATAAATTAATAAAATAAAATTTAAAAAAACAAGAAGAACTCAAGGGAAGATGCTTAAATCTCACTCAGAAGGGGAAATATAACAGACAGTGGTAATGATTGAAGAGAGGGAAAAAGGTAGGAGAGGGAGAGCAGAGAGAATTGAGGATCGAGATCAGACCTAGGAGAGGGAGAGTGGAAGACAGAAGGCCTGCAGAGAAAAGAGAAACTGTGGGCAGGGCCATCTCTGTGACAAGCTGGAGATCTAAGTCAGAGTAGGCCTCTGGGAGGATATGAGGGGCACTACAGCTGAGACTGCTAGCAGCAGGTACCATAAAGCCTGAAGAGGATACTCTTTAACTAGATAGGACTCCTAATGGAGGGAGGAGAACACCAACCTAAACACAAAAACTTCAACCCAAAATTTACCATGTCTACAAGATGTGCAGGCGTAAAGATAGATCAGAGATTGAGTGAATGTTCAACCAATGCCTGGCCCACCCCAAGATCCACCTCATGGGAAAAAGGCAGCACAATTAATGATAACTCTGCTATGCTTGCCCACAGGAGCCTAGCAGTGTTGTCCTTTGAAAGGCTCCACCCAGCAGCAGTTTGAAACAGATGCTGAAAGTTACAAGTGAACACTGTTTGAAACAAAGGGAGTCTTGTGGAAAAGTGGAGGAAGAGGAGGAGAAGAGGGCCTAGAGGTGACAGGAACTCTACAAGAAGACCAACAGAGCCAACTAACCAGGGCCCAGAGGGGCTTGCTGACTCTGAAGAACCAACCAAGGACCATGCATGGACTGGACCTAGGTAGGCCCTCTACACAGATGTGGCCGATAAGCAGTTCAGGCTTCCTGTGGGTCTAATAGTAAGTGGAGAGGAGACTGTCTCTGACATGGACTTTGTTGTCTGCTTTTTGATCCCTTGCCCTTGGCAGGACTGCCTTGCTAGGTCACAGGGGAAGCTGACATGCTTAATCCTGATAGAACTTGATGAGCTGGGGTGGGTAGATAGGTGGGGCTCCCCTTTGCTGATGAATGGAGAAGCAGGTAAGGGGAAAAGGGAAAGAGTGTGACTAGGAGGAGAAGAGGAAGGGGGCTAAGACCGGATATAAGGTGAATAAATTAATAAAAATATTAAAAGACAATGGGAAAAGTAACCTGCCTGCTAAAAGCTGCAAGGATTTGCCAAATTCAGGATCACTTAGAAGACATACATCTGAGCAAGTCTGAGAAGGTATTTCTGGGGAGTTTTAAATACTCTTAAATTTTTCAATAAGGCTAGAACAAGATTTTTGTCAAGTAATGACAGCATATGGCAGCAAGAATTTCAAGTTCAGTTTTAGAAACTAGAATACAATACAGAATCCTCTACCACTTACTGACAATAAAGAAATTTTATTGATGAAACCCGTATTACCCATTCTTAAGATGAAAAATGGAGAAAAGGGATGAATGAATTTAAAACTTACAAGTGATAAAAGTTGGTTTCTGTGAACTCATTCAATAAAACACTTTAGCTAAATGAAAATTAAATCAGAAAATTATCTACTGAACAAATTACAAGAAGTTGTACTGAAAATTGAGTCATGTTTTAAAGTTATATCTAAATGAATGGGGATAATGATTCTATTAACTAATAAAAAGCCTTTTGTAAGTGAAAATGAATTTGAACAATGTATAATGGCATGTGTCTATTAGAATGCAATGATAAAATCCATTCCTTAGTATGCTAACTTGAGAAATCATTTAAAGGGCTTCAAAAGACTCTCCAAACTGAATAAGCATATTCAAATTGAAAATATTTAGATCATAGAACTAAGATTCAATCTACTTCTTCTAAAAAGTGGGCAAAAATTGGAAAATATTTAATAGTATAAAAGTGATAAGTTTATTAAGACATTGATAGAAATGGGAATAGATAAAAATGAATTTGAGAGGAAGGAAAATAGATTAATTTAAACTTCATATAATAGTAGATAAGTAGATATAAACCTGCATGCTACTACACGAAACTGAAATTATTTTAGTTTTTAAAGATTTGTTCTTAGGACTTGTGATAGAATACTTGCCTAGCATTGACAAGGCTCTGGGCCCTATCCCAAGCATTGCAAAAAAAAAAAAAAATGATAAACTGAAGTACATAAGTGAAAATATTTTATTTACAGGAAAGCCACTTAATGGAAAGCAAAAAATAATTGGTTTTCTTACCACCAAAAGGAATACATTTAATATATTAGTAGAACTACTAAATGAATAGGAAAATAATTAAATTTGAAAGCAGAATAGGAAAATTGATGTTAAGGAATAAATCTCATGGAAGATATATAAGACCTTGTCAGTTATATCTGCCTGTGAAGAAGGGAACACAGTGTCTGAGAGACTAAGGAAGAAAAATAAATTGTATTTAACTGCATAAGTTATGTATTTTTTTAATTTGGAGCATTGTATATTTGTATCCATGTTTAAGTAAATCAGTAACTGTAACACAGGTAGCTCCTTTGTTAAGAAAACAAAATATTCAATCATGTCTCAATTCAATTATCTGCTTGAAGCTCTCTAGAAAAGTTTTAGGTTCTCTTGAACTTTATCTGTGCTTTCCATTAAGGCCACAGAATCTTCAATGAAACTGTTTGATTTAGTTGTCTTACAAGAATGTGAAAACATAAAGCATTATTAGATAACACTTACAAGGATTAGCCTCTATGATATACATCACCTTTAATCACATTTTATCCACAAGAATAATAATATTGTCCCATCTTGATGGAAAGGTAATAATATTAAACTATTGGACTAAAAAGATAAACTAGGTTGGAAAAGTTCCTATTGGATTCTGTTCCAATTACTTATTTTCAAAAATATTTTAGACTGAAATAAAATAAATAAAATGATATACCAAGTTGTATCAAGCAACAATGAATAAAAAGAGTAACTATGTCCCAGAAACCCATAAGTTATCAAACAAAAATAGCAGTACCAAGTGTAGGATACCTGCCTTTGAGTTATAGGTTAGGGGATTTGCAGAGACTCCTTCCAAAATACAAGGTATTGTTTTGCTGAACACACCATCCACTTGACCATTAAATATAAAGAAACCAAACTGGAGGTTTTCTCCCTGATAGCTTAAATAGTGCTAGAAGGTACTGTGTAGGCTGCTGGAGGAAGAGCAGTCATAAATAGCCTCCCCAGGTGTGAACTCTGTGAACTAAAATACCCCTGCCTTTCAAGATACGCCTGCCTGTGATGGCAATAGTGAAATGACGGCTATAGGTGCATTTTGGATTCAATTTAAATCTTGTTCCACAAGTGAGATAACCCACATGGTGTTGGAGATTTTGCCAAAAAATATTGGCCAGGAAATTCATATGCAGCTTGAAGAAACTACTGGTATTTTGCTAAATGGACACAGCATCAATTTGCCTTTAAAATATTTATCTTTACACCATTAGATTGTAATAATTCCCAGCCATCATCAGAGAAGCTTCTATTTGCAGTAGATAGCAGTCAATACAAAGATACATTTGACATAAAGGATCAAAGTGTATAAAATAAATGTCTGTAAAGCACTTAGCCCTAAATGGACATCCAAATTACAGCACCGCCACCACCAAAGTTCAGGGTATATTGCCAGAAAACGTTGCAGAATGTTTATAAGAGCCAGAAGTTGGTGAGGACTGCTGTAAATCAGTATCTTCTTGACTTGACATCATCATTACTCCCATAATGTTGAGTCATAGGAGCTATAGTTCCCTACATAAAAACTGCACAACTTCAAGCTGGTCAACATTACAGCATGGATGGGAAAGGGGTATTTGATGTTGCCACCCTAATTAATGAGTTATTGGGAATTGATGGATACATGGGAGATGAAACTTCATTCAGGGATGTGAAAACGAGTAGGTTGTCCATGTTACAGAAGATAGCCCCACACCTACGGCAGCACTTGTTGGATTCAGTGAATGCTGTGTGACAAAACCTCTTTTGGGGAGACACAATACACATGGCTACTCATCACAGATATACAATACACAGTTCTACTCACCCTAGATAAGGAGCCCACAACAGACCAATGTACAGATAGCATCAACGTCCAACTGTAACCCAATGAGTTTTATTGGTGTTAACTTACAAGAATATGGGTGAGGAATTCCAGGTTTAATTAAAGTTCTGTGTGTGTCAGTCTGAATTGCTGGACCAATTGGGACCATAAGCTTTCTTGGAAGCTGTCCTGGGAGCTGTCCTGTTCTGATGAGGAACAGCAACTGAAGCACTTGGTACAGGAGCATGAAGGATGCAGATGTCAGTGTGCAACATGCTGAGAGGAATGAATCCTGTCAGATCTGATCCAGTGTCAGTGTCCAGTTCTGAAAACATATAATTTCTCCCAAGAATTATACAGTCCTAAAATTATAAATATATGAGTTGTGCATGAAGCACAGAATAAGGCTGGTTCCCTGCTCTTTGTGTGAGTAAAAGTAACCTGTTTGTTCTGAAGTTTAAATTATTCACATCCGGATTGTATCCCCCTCCCTCATCCCCTCTACCTCCCTTCCCTAGTCCTCAGAAAGGGGGAGCCCTCCTACCCTAACATCTGATCTCAGCCTATCAAGTCTCATCTGTACTGATCAACATTGGGGGCGGGGAGTAAGAGTCCATGTCAGAAGTAGTCCCTACTCCTCATATTGTGAGCCCTACAAGGAGACTGTGCTGCCTATCTACTATATCTGAGCAGAGGGTGTTTAAGTCCACATCATACATGATCCTTGGTTGGTGCATCAGTCTCTGTACTGTAGTGTGGTTATCTTGTATTAAGTGGCTAACATCTGCTAAGTAAGTATATACTATGCCTGTATTTCTGGGTCTAGGTTATCTCACTAAGCATGATCTTTTCTAGTTCTATCTATTTGCCAGAAAATTTCAAATTTTCCTTGTTTTTAAACCTGAGTAGTATTCAGTTGTGTAAATATAGCACAGTTTCATTATCCATTCTTTGGTTGGTGGACATCTAGGCTGTTTCCAGATTCTGGCTATATGAATAAAACTACTATGAAAATAGTTGAGCAAATGTCCTTGGTTGTATGGTGGAGCATCTTTCCAGTATATGCCCAGGAGTGAGATGGTTGGGTCTTGAGGTAGAACCATTCCCAATTTCCTGAGAAAGTGCCAGGTTGATTTTCAAAGTAATTTATAAGATTGTACTACTACCAGCAATGGAAGAGTGTTCCACTTTCTCCACATCTTCAACATCATGTGCTGTCCACTGAGTTTTTTTTTTATCCTAGCCATTCTAGTAGATGTAAGATGGAATCTCATAGTCATTTTGATTTGCATTTCTCTGATGATTAGGGATGCTGAGCATTTCTTTAAGTTTTTCTCAGCCATTCTATAAGCCTCTGTTGAGAATTTTCTGTTAAACTTGGTGCCCCGTTTTTAATTTGGATATTTGATTTAGTGGTATTTAATTTCTTAACCTTTGTCAAATGTAGAGTTGGTGAAGATCTTTTCCCAGTCTCTAGGCTGTTTCTTTGTTCTGTAGACAGTGTCCTTTGCCTTACAGAAGCTTTTTAGTTTCATGAAGTGCTTTTATTAGTTCTTGATCTTAGAGCTTGAGCTGTAGGTGTTCTGTTCCAGGAAGTTGTCTCCTGTGACAATGAGTTCAAGGCTCTTCTCCACTTTTTCTTCTAACAGATTTAGTGTGTATGGCTTTATGTTGAGGTCTTTAATCCACTTGGACTTTAGTTTTGTGCAGGGTGATAAATATGGGTCTATTCGCATTTTTCTACATGTAGACATCCAGTTAGACCAGCACCATTTGTTGAAGATACTATCTTTTTTCCATTGCATGGATTTGGCTTCTTTGTCAAAATTTACATGCTCATAGGTGTGTTGATTTATTTCTGGGTCTTCAATTGTATTTCACTGATCAACTAGCCTATTTCTATGCCAGTACCATGTTGTTTTTAATTACTGTTGCTCTATAGTACAGCTTGAGGTCTGGGATGCAGATTCCTCTTGAAGATCTTTTATTCTACAGGCTTGTTTTAGATTTTCTAGTTTTTTTTTTTAATTAATTTATTCTTGTTACATCTCTATGGTTATCCCATCCCTTGTATCCTCCCATTCTCCCCTCCCTCCCATTTTCTCCTTATTCCCCTCCCCTATGACTGTTCCTCAGAGGGATTACCTCCCTCTGTATATGCTCATAGGGTATCAAGTCTCTTCTCAGTGACCTGCTGTCCTTCCTCTGAGTGCCACTAGGTCTCCCCCGCCATGTTTTACCATATTAAGTTAAGAATTGATCTTTCAAGGACAGTAAACAATTGTGTTGGTATTTTGATGGGAATTGCATTGAATCTATAGATTGCTTTTGGTAAGATGGCCATGTTTACTATGTTGAATCTCCCGATTCATGAGCATGGGAGATTTTTCCATCTTCTTACATCTTCAATTTCTTTTTTTTAAAGACAAGATCTCTCTCTGTTAGCCTTGGCTGTCCTGGACTCACTTCATGGACCAGGCTGGCCTTGAACGCACAGTGATCCACCTGCCTCTGCCTCCCAAGTGCTGGGATTAAAGCCATGCACCACCACACCTGGATCTTCTTCAATTTCTTTATTCAGAGATGTGAAGTTTTTTTTTTTCATACACATCTTTCACTTTCTTGGTTAGAGTTACACCAAGATACTTTATATTATTTGTGGCTATTGTGAAGGATATAATTTCCCTAACTTCTTTCTTAGCCTGTTTGTCGTTTGTATACAGAACTTTTTAGTTGATTTTGTATCCAGCCACTTTGCTGAAGGTGTTTATCAGGTGTAGGAAGTGTAGGAGTTCCTTGATAGAATTTTTGGGGTCACTTATGCATACAATCATATCATCCTTGAATTGAGATAGTTTGACTTCTTCCTTTCCAATTTATATCCCCTTGATCTCCTTTAGTTTTCTTATTGTTCTTGCTAGGATTTCAAATACTATATTGAAGAGATAGAGAGAGAGAGTGGACAGCCTTGTCTTGTCCCAGGTTTCATGGAATTGAATTATGTTTCTTTCTATTTAGTTGAATTTTGGCTATAGGCTTGCTGTACATTGCCTTCACTATGTTTAGGTATGTGCCTTGTATTCCTGCACTCTCCAAGACTTTTAACATGAGTGAGTGTTGTATTTTGTCAAATGCTTTTTCAACATCTAAGGAGATGATCATGTGATGTTCTTTTTCTTTCAGTTTGTTTATATGATGAATTACATTGATGGATTTCCATATATTAAACCACCCCTGCATGCATGGGATGAAGACTACTTGGTCCGGGTGAATGTTATGGTTGATGTGTTCTTGGAATAGGTTGGATCACAAATAATATTCTTAGCTTGCTTAACTATTTTCCTAAATTTTATCTGGGCCCCTACAAAGGTATTCTTCGTTCTACATCAGCAAAAAGAAACCTTAAGAGAATGATGTCCCATCTCCCTTAAGAGGGGTTGGGTAGGTTTTTTGGGTTCTTTCTTGGGCTATAGATGTTTATTTTCATTGGGAGTTGGTTATAAGTCATTATCAGTCTTATCAGAGAGAAAAATAGGTTGGTCTTAGGGATGTCTCTTTTTTTCCTTTGTCTTTCTTTATTAGGTTTGGAGATACTGTTTGAAAGAAAGAAGGGGGAATATAGAAGTATATAGGGATGATAGGACAAAAGAAGATTATTGAATCTACTCCTTAAATTAATGCCTTAATTGTTACTCACATGATTATTTTTTAATTCACTGATATAGAAGTTTGTATATTGATGCAAAATAATTTTAATTTTTGATACATTGGTATGGAATTCAAATTTAAGATTATTCTTCACACACATTATATATGTTTCTATTCTAATATGAAGCATTGTACCCATACAATTAAACTATAATACAAGGTTTATTTCCAATACTTTGAAAGTGCCATTGCAAGCTGTTTATGATAATTAAATAATTTAAGTTAATTGTTAGTTGATCAAGTCATGGTCATATCAATTTCTAGCCTATTTTTATCACAAGAATATACATCCTGGGTTTAACAGATAGATAAGATTCTATAGATAAGGTTAAATAGATACAGTCT
Organism: Acomys percivali; assembly: GCA_907169655.1. Taxonomy (NCBI): domain Eukaryota; kingdom Metazoa; phylum Chordata; class Mammalia; order Rodentia; family Muridae; genus Acomys; species Acomys percivali. Next base: position 110,360,737 of record OU015760.1, read on the forward strand.
TCAAAACCCTCAGAGACCTACAGAATATGGCATTTAACGATATTTTTATTAGTTTAAAGATTCTTTGACAACAAAGCAAGTTAACTCCTGGTAACACCCAGCCTACCTCAAAGAGGATGATGAGCATCCAAGAATCTCTTTCCTATTGGGACTCTAGATGAGAGAAGCATGGGAGAATAACAAAGTAGAAGGATTCAGAGGGTCCTAGAAACCTACAAGTAGAACATTATGATAGGCAGATTTGGGCCCAGGGGTCCCGCTCAAACTAAGGCAACAGCCAAGGACAATACAGGCGGTAAAATTTAAACCCCTACCCAGATCTAGCCAATGGTCAGAACAGTCTCCACACTTGAGTGGAGAGTGGGATATGACTTTCGCATGTACTCTGGTGCCTCATATTTGACCATGTCCCCTGGAGGGAGAGACCTAGTGGCACTCAGAGCAAGGACAGCAGGTTACTGAGAAGAGACTTGATACCCTATGAGCATATACAGGGGGAGGTAATCCCCCTCAGGAACAGTCATAGGGGAGGGGAATAAGGGAAAAATGGGAGGGAGGGAGGAATGGGAGGATACAAGGGAGGGGATAACCATTGAGATGTAACAAGAATAAATTAATAAAATAAAAAAAAGAAAAAAAAAGAATCTCTTTATGGAGATAGCTTCAAATGTGGCAAACAAGCCACTGGGGAAAATGTCCTTATTTCTGCCACAGACAGATCTGCCTAAAAATGGGCAAGCTTAGGTGCAGGCAGAGTCGACTGCCAAACTCTGCCAAGACAGGGTAAGCAAGTCCTCAATGGTTCCTGCCTCAAAAGCATGTCTGTCAGATATATTGGGCTAGAAGGCTGAAGATGGCTCCAATGTTATAGAGAGTTTTGGGGGACTGTTCAGGCAGCAAACTCTCCCTTTCATTTTCTCATTTTGAAATCTGCTTACCAGCACTTCCTGTCTACTCAGATAATTAATTTTATTCCTTCTTAAGCCTCTGATGGGATTGAAGACCAGATAATTTAGTTTTACAATTAAGCTTAGTTGTTTAGAGGTTAAGATGTTTTTAGGTCTAGATAGATGTTTTAAGTTGATAAAGATGACATATGATAGATATTGATTTACATTGAGAATTTTAGATGTACCAAGATAGGAAAGATGTTTTCTTTAAGATTGCCAAATAGCCAAAACACAAAGAAGATAATGTTTATATAATGCCTGATTGTTTCATGGTTCTTCTTGCTATAGGTAGTTTATTGCATATACATGTAATAATATAAATTACACAGAAAAATATTTTTAAAAGAAAAAAAGTGTATGGGTAAGGTATTAGTCATAGGAGCGGAACGGACTCAAAGACAGCCAGATTTCCAGAGTTCACACCAGCATGTCTGACAGATCAGAAAACCTGGGAAACTGGAGCACACTGTGCAGCCTGCAGGCACCTCAACAGGTTAGAGAGTGTCCTTTCAAAGTAACTCACTTGATCTAACCTCTCTTAGGTAGCTAGTCTGGTTTCTGCTTCTTCAAAGCAGCTGGTCAGGTTACAGAGTCTTCTTTGCAGCTTTGCTTACAGGAGATAGAGAGATAGACTCTCAACAGTCTTTGTTAGTATTGTCCTAGGGTAGAAGGGGTCTAGTGGTTGCAGTCAGTTTCAGGGAGTTTCTGTAACTATTTTCAGTTGCTTAGCTTCTGCCTTGGGAGATATGTTTCAATCTTAGAAGAAACATCTATATAACAATGAGTTAAGAAAACAAGAGCAAGAAGTTGGGAAGAGGATAAATTGGAAGTGTCTGATAGGAGTTGATGCATATATGACATTCTCAAATGACAAAAATAATAAAGCAACTTCTATTTATATTCAATAAAAATAACTGAAAAATTAAAATATATTAGTAAGTAAAATTTTTGTGGTGATAAAATCTATAATCTACAAAGATTAGTGAAACTAGTTTAATTTTGTACGACAAATAGTATTATAACGAAATGCATTCAGTACAATGTTCTAGAAAGACAAAGAAAATCTATCAAAATATTTTGAGATCAATGGTAGGGGTAGGAGTATGAAGATACTGTGCTTAAATAAAACTCCTGGCATGGCATTTGGAATAATATTGCTGACACTCTCACATTTACAAATATATACTACAAACATATCTAACACCATGCCCTCCCATGTGCTGAAAAATGAGTAAAATATGATTGTATACCTAATGTAAGAATTAATTAGTGCCTCATATTTGAAAATGATAAAAGTTACATTCTATGTGAGCTATGTAATAAAAATAGAAATTAAAAAACCCGCAAAGATAACCCCAGAACTTTACCGCTTAGAGATTAATGATCACTTTGATAAATACAAAGTAGAAGGAAAAAAAGATGAACATTTTCTAAAACTCAACAAAAAGAAAAACATGTTGTGTAATCTTATAATTAACTGTGCATGTAGGATAATTTAGAAAGTTAAAAGTTCAAAAAGAGTTAGAAAGTTAAAAGGTATTATAAATGAAGTAATATTGAATGCATATGAACTAATTTTTCAGCTATAAAACTAAACAAACAGCTATAAAATGAATCAAAAAGTGAGGTAAACACAAAAGCTAAAATTATTTGAATTATAATAAATATATCCTAAGCTGCAGAGGACTAGGGTCATTTATGGGCACTTGTTAAATCAAAGGGAAAAGAAAGTTAAGGAGGCAAAGTCAAGAAAAGAGAAATTTTATGGTGAGTCTTGAATTAAAACATAATGGTTTGAACATTTCTTGTGATTGATCATGACCTTCAGGTATAGGATCCATCAAAGTACAACTTCAGTTCTCAAAGGTAACATTGTCACTAGATGAGCTGCAACCATCAGTTACAATGTTATTTGAAAAATCTTAGGTATGTGATATAAGGAATACAAGTCAAGCCCTACAGAAACAGTCAACAAATTGAAAGATGACATCTCTCAACTGTGCTACGATAGCAATTTTTCTATACAAGTGTTTCACCATTACCTCTTGAATTATCTGTGTTTTCTCTTTTCTTTATAACCCTCTAGGCGTGGTTTCTATATCGTTTCTTTTTACATTCTTTTAGTAGGACACTTGATATACTTTTTAAAACATTGATAAGTAACACAATAAGAGAAATATTAAGGTAAAAAGAAAGTGTCAGAGTCATTTTTGGAAAAAAAAAAAGAAATGTCCTTATGAAGACACCTTAGGGCCAAAGAAGCTTCAGATGATAATATTCAATCAGAAGAACCTTACATCCTGTATAAAATCTGACTAATTGAAAGATAAAGATGTTTTTAAAAGTTATTTAAAGATTTGAAAAATATTCCATTAAGTTTAGAATATCTTCAGCCCCAATACACACATCAATATTATCTTAAATAACATGAAAATGGCTAACAAGATAGGGGCCTAGTTCCTGAGTAGTACACCCTTGGAGTAATCATTAATTCATTTCTTGGATTGTACATAAAATCTGAGTCAAAAAAGGAAAAAGAAGAGGAAGTCTGAAGGTTGGGGTAAATGAATGCTGCATCACAGAAGAGAAAGAAAAAGGAAACCTGTTAGCATATCACCCTCGTTTGCCTCATTCACACAGAGTGGAAACTTTTCAATGAAAACTTATTGTATCACTCAGTTTGCCATTGCTATCTCAAGTTATTTGAAAAACTAGCTTAAGGAAAGAAAGATTAACCTGTGCCTATGTTCTCTAAGGTTTCTCTCCTCTGTCTAGTGGCACTATTCCTTTTAGGCATGTTAAATGAAAAATCATGATGGTAGGAGACAGCTATCTTAGTGCATCATGGCAGCCATGAATCAGATAAAGGAAATTCTCTTCCTTTATGAGGTATAGAGTTAAACAGCAAGTCTCCAGTAACCTACCTCTTTCTAGAAGGCCCTACTTCCCAAAGTTTCCAGCATCTCCCAGAACAGTGTCACCAGTTGAGAAGTGTTCCAATCTTGAGCCTATTGGGACATTTTAAATTCAAATCATAATTGTTACCTTACTTAGTAAAATACCGAATTCTACCATTATCCTGATTCTTCTTTCCTGTCTTCAATTTCTATTGAAACTTTTTGCAAAATATTTGTTACTTTGTTCAGTGTTATAGTCAGATCAAGGAATGCATAGGTGCTAAGCACTTTTTAGAACCAAATCCCCATCATTGCAAAATCTTTTAAAGCTCAAAAGAGATGTTACTGTTTTAACCGTATCCAAAAAGAAGTGAACACAAGAAACTGCAAAACCTTGAGTAAATATGGCCAAAGAGGAGGCATTCTCAGTTGATTAGGGTAAAGCAGAATCAGTTGGTGCAGCAGATGCCTGGCACTTTTTCAGTCCATCTAGAAGCATTTGCAGAGGACAATGAAGGGGCCTGGCTTATACTCCTGCTTGGGGACCCACATCTGCTCGAAGGTGGACAGGGAGGCCAGAATGGAGCTGCCAATCCAGACTGAGTACTTGCACACAGGAGGAGCAATGACCTTAATCTTCATTGTGCTGCTTTCTAGGGCTGTGATCTTCTGCATCCTGTCAGCAATGCCTGGGATACATGGTAGTACCACCAGGTAGCACCGTGTTGGCATACAGGTCCTTGCAGATGTCCACATTACACTTCATGATGGAGTTGAGTGTAGTCTCATGGATGCCACATGACTCCATGTCCAAGAAGGAAGGCTAGAAGAGTGCCTCTGGACACCGGAATCACTCATTGCCTATGGTGATCACCTGCGCATCAGGCAACTCATAACTATTCTCCAAGAAGGAGGAGGATGCAGCAGTAGCCATTTCTTGCTCAAATTCCAGGGCCACATAGTGCAGCTTCTCCTTAATATCACACACAATTTCCCACTCAGCCTTGGTGGTAAAGCTGTAGCCCCACTAAGTCAGGATCTTAATGAGTTAGTCTGTCAGGTCCAGGCCAGCCAGGCCCAGATACAAGATGGCATGGGGAAGGGAACTGTATGTGTGATCCCTCCCCTTACCAGAGTCCATGACAATAACAATGGTGTGCCCAGATGCATACAAAGACAGCACTGCCTGAATAGCCATGTACACGAGTGGGGTATTGAAGGCTTAAAACATTATCTGCATCATCTTCTCTCTGTTAGCTTTGGAGTTCAGAGGGCCCTAATTCAGAAGCAGCTGCCACCCACAGCTCAGTGTAGACAGTATGGCACAAGATCTTCTCTATGTCATCCCAGTTGGCGACAGTGCTGTGCTCGATAGGATACTTTAGGGTCAGGATGCTTCTCTTCCTCTGGCGCTCATCACCCATGTACGAACCTTTCTGGCAGATGCTTATCATGGTGCCCTGGGCAACCAACGATATTAGAAAAGATGGCCCTGGGAGAGTCATCACCAGCAAAGCCAGCTTTGCACATGCTGGAGCCATTGTCAATGAGAGCGAAGATTTCTTCTTCCATTGTTATCAGCAAAGCACAGGATGATGGAGCAGCAAGACATAATTGGGGCAGAGTGTGAGCCAGGACCTTGTACCTTTGTTGTTGTTGTTTGTTGTTTAAGTTTTTGTTTATTTTTTATTTATTATAATTTATTCATGTTACATCATGATTTTTATCCCCTTACTTGTATGTCCTCTGAGACATACATGCTTTCTGGTAGGGAAGAACTTTTAGCTGTTCTACTTTGCTGAAATTTAAGCTGGACAAGTGATGAAAAATTTCTTAAAATATTTTGTTTCACTATCAAAAATTTTACATGCATACATAGCACAGTATCCATATATCCTGTTAGTCCTCTTTTGTCTAGTAAATTCCATTAATCCTTAGTCTTCAACTAACTTATGCATGTCTTATTTAAGGAATGGTTTTTAGGACCTCCTAGATTAGTTCCACAGCTGACATCAAAACAATGGATATATCTCATTGTAATTACTTGATACATGCTCTAAGCCCTCCTAGGCTGAAGTAATGTCACTGTCGTTCACAGATGAATTCTTATAAGATGCATGGTTCCAGACATAAAATAAGTAGTGAGTATGTTTTGTCAAGGTAGTAATAAAATGTGGGGCCTCATGCTTGCAAGGCCAGTGCTCTAAAACTGACCTACATGGCTCCACTTACCCCCAGCATGCTTACTGAATGTTCAGTGATTAAATAACAACCACTATATACATAAATGAGGAAGCATACAGCCTAAATTTACGTAGGACCAGTATTTAAATGAGGTTCATGTAAAGAAACTGAAAGAATGAATACCAGTGCAAAACAGGTTAAAATATAAGGCTCAGAGAACTTCAGTAGTTCATTCCAATACATGAAGATAACTACATTAACTATACTGTTCTATTCAGAATCTGGATCTCAGTTATACAACCAAAATTTTGGGAAGCTTGTCACTAAGACAGGAATAGCACATTAAGAGGCTTGCCAAGCCTGAGGCTGACTAAATGAACACATTCAATAACTGTTTCTTAATTGTATCTTAACTTTCAACAGCCGTTGTTGCAGTGCAATGCATATTGTATCTCCAACATATAAGCTAGCCTTCTAGTCCAGCATTTACTGGATCAGCAAATAATATTTGTTTCATATTTCCAGAGAAAGAAAAAATTGCAGGGATGTTTGATTCCCAAGGCAGTAAGGTTAGATAATAACGTCTCGAAAATAATTATGAATATATTTAAAGATTTCTTATATGTATAAAGTTATACTCAGACATACACACACACATGCACTCACACACACAAACACATGCACTCATGCATGCACCCAGACACATATATACATACAGACAGACACACACATACACACATGTGTGTTTAATATGTATATACATGTATATACATATGTATCATATAGTATATATAGCAGCCCATCCAACGCTAAGGGAATATTGTAGAAAGCAGTGTAGGAAGAAAATAAGTGCTCAAAAATAAGATAAAGCCTATAAAATGTCATCCTGCAGGCACAACCACTGTAATCATGAACTCTCAGTAACTGGTTACTTGCATGGGGCCTGAACAGCCACGGAATAGATAAGGGCTAATGGGGTCCTACCACTTACTGTGGGACTATTGTCTCTTGATAGATTCTGAGAGAGAACCATTGTTTTCAGTTGTCTATCCAGTGCTGAGTCCACCAGGCTCCAAACTCATGGTCTCACAGGCAGATTTTATTAGGCTCAGTGGAACACAAACCAAAAAAAATAAACATAGATGTGAGAAAGAAATTTGCAGGGGAAAAGTGGAAGATAGGAGTATCGATGGGTTCATAGAGGGTGAGAGTTGAGAGTAATCAGTTTGCATTATATGCATTTATGAAATTATCAAAGGAATCTTTAAAACTGTGATACACATTTAAAAATCATCCAATCAATAAATCTGTGAAACAATTGAACAAATAGTTCTCAAAAGAAGTAGACATGAGCAATAATAAAATGTTCAACATTCTTAGTCACACGGTAAATGGAAATTTTTAAAAATGTACATTAAGATTCCATCTCCCTCTCTTCAGAATTTCTATCATTAAGGAAATAAATTACAATAAGTGCTGTTAGGGATGGAGGAGAAAAATGAATCTTTATATACTTCTTTTGTGTGTGTAAACTGGGTCCAGCTACCATCTATGGAAATCTGTATGGAGTTTCTTCAAAAACGTGGACATGGAAATGCCATACAATCCAACTATACCACTCCTGATTATATACTTGAAATAATTAAAATCAGCACATCATAGTGATACCTGTATATTCTTGTTTATTGAGGCAGCATACAAAATATACATATGGAACATCCTTGGTATATACCAGCAGTTAAATGGATAAATTATATGTCACGTATACATGCAATGGAGTTTTATTAAATTATATCATTTAAAGGAATATAGATGAACTGCTGTCTATCATTCTGTCAACCAAAATGTGTCAAACTTGGAAGGACAAATATCAAATGTTTTCTTTCACATTTAATCTTTGGGGGGCATGAAAGTCAAAGGGGAACTTTTTGGAAAAGAGAAGGGGGCAAGGAGGAGGTTGGAATAAGACTGGACTGAGCAATGGGCATGGTTCTAAGAAAAGCACATGATATATGCACATAATGTAATGAAATCCATAATTTCTACAAGAACATATACATGCATAAAATAAATGATGTCTAAAATTTAAAAAGAAGCATGTAGAATCATTAAATAGTAGAATATACACAGACCCTGAAAGCTTGGTATTAAGTGAAAGAAGCTGATACTAAGGCAATATATTGGATGATTCTATTTAGAAATACCCAGAATTGGCAAGTCTGTAAAGACAGAGAAGAGATTACTGTTTTTCATGGTTGACAGCAGAGGAAAGAGGAAATGAATGAGTAGGACAACTGTTCTGTAATGGAAAAAACATGCTGAGTTAGTGGCAGTGCTTGTTCAACTTTAGATATAGTGGAATGCAATTGATTTCACACTTTCTTTTTTAATAATTTATTCAGATTACATCTGAACTGTTATCCCCTCACTTGTATCTTTCCATTCCCCCCTCCCTCTTTCACTCTATTCCCCTCCCCTAGGTCTGTGACAGACAGGGACCTCCTCCCCCATCATATGATCATAATCTATCAGGTCTCATCCAGATAGCCTGCTTCCCCTTCCTCTGTGTGCCACCAGGCCTCCCCACCGAGGGGAAGTGGTGAAATAGCGGGCACCGGAGATCATGTGGGTGAATTTTTGTTGTGTGTGAGTTACATCTCATTTTGCAAAAGAGAATAATTTGGTTTAGGGCTTGGAAGATTCTGAATATAGTCACAAAAAGTTACTATTCTGTGGAAAGTTCTGTTTAATTGATCCTCTCCAAACTTAAAAGAATAATTACCAATAAAATTAATGTGGTAGTTTAGATCTCAGGCTAGTTCAGCAAAACTGCAAGTCAATGCTGCTATAAAATATAAATTGTGCTTTCACATACGCTATAAATTTTACAGGTATAAGGGAAAGGAAAAAGAGTACTAAGTCATGGAATGATTATGTATAAAAACACGTTTCTACTATTGGCTCCTATTTTAGCCAGGTTTGGCCTTTCATTGGTGGTAAAACAATGTTCTAAAATGTTAGGCTACTGACAACTAATCTGCCATTTATTGGTTCCCCAAGGTTCTCTCCCAGCTCAGTCAGCAAAAGCATAACATGTTTATGGCCCCAAGGAAGGCTGTTAGGCAGAATTACAGAAAGGAGGCTTTTCATTTGATGAGTTTTCAATTTCTCAGTAGATCATTTTTATTTAAAGAAAGGGATTCTTACATTTAGAGAAATACTTAGAGTTATGTGAGTTGCTAAATTCTATGTCTTTTGACCTTCAGATGATAAGCTCTGTGTAAACTGGGAATAAATGAAATTCATCACTCTTTCACATGACTGTACCTTCCTTCTCATACTTATTTAGTAGTTCATGTGACTACTGTCAGGTTTATAGTATGGAAGACAAAACTTCCAAGAAAAACACAAGATGGACACTGGAGAGGTTTCACATTCAATTCAAGAGCAAAAGGTGATAGAGCAGCTATTTGGAAATTTCAAACCAAAATTAAGAGGACTATGAAGCCCACATTCTCCAAGTGTATCTTTGGGTGTGGAAATACTTACTGAAGCATCATCAAGATAATGTGCCTTGGAAGGCAAATGGAATACATGGGTGAAGTTATTTCTTAGACACCACATACCTCACTGAAAACTAAATGAGAAATGTTTCCAGGATTTATGAGAAAAACTCACCTTGAAATCATCTCCTTGGTGTTAGCCAAAACACCAGAAAGACATAACATGATACATCAGTGATATAAGATACACTGCACATCAGATCTAAGTGCTACTCTGGGGAGAAAGTGGGTAGAAGAATCAATCCTCAATTGATCAATGATTTATTCAAATCATCTGTCAAAACATGACATTTAAAACTGACCTTGAATGAGCCAGATTATGTTATTACCAAGTTAAAGGCATAGTCATGTAAAGACTCATAAATCATTCATTATACCTCTTCAACATCTCAGTACAGTAGCTTTTAGTAGTCTCATCTAAGCCTTCCACTGATGGTATGCATGCAACAAATACTTATTGTGTATCTACTATATGCCGTCTCTTGAATAAATTGTGGTGGCACATCAAAGGATAGTTAAACATGTACTGTGTATTCTGAAACTGCTCTATCTAGTGGGAGAGACAGGAAAGTGACTGGTGCTTGACCGTCCCCCTAACTCCAGGCTTAATTAGAGATCCTGCTTCAAATAAGCAAGATAATAAGTGATAAAGCAAGAAGTCCACGTTCTTCTCTGACATCCATGTGTGCACGAATAATTTACTCTCTTTAAACAACTGTCACATACATGTTCTGAGATGAGGAAAAGCAGAGTTACTGAAGCCACTTTAAAAGATGATAGCTTATCTATTCAAAAATAATTTCTAAAAAGAATTTATATTTACTCAAAGTGTTATCTAGGAGCATACTGATTGATTATTTTAACTAAAACTTAAAAGTTTGGGTAAATATATCGTTCAGTAAAGGTACTATATAGAGACTCAAATAAATATGTAGAAGTGTAGCAGGGGGAGGGGAACATGAAGGAGAACAGCAGCTGAAGTTCAGCGATAGGAAAGACCATCAGCCCAACATTTCTACCTGTTAAGTAAGGCCTATCTCTTGGACAAAGCAATATGATGTGGGTGGCTGGATTATTGGCACTTTCTGCCTTTTGAATTGAATACAAACTCAGTCATGTAAAGAGAAGACAGAGGACTTTAGGATTATTATAGTATGAAAGTAAGCCTTCAGATAAATAAGGTATCCTTTTTCCTTTCCAACGTGAGGCTGGAAGAATGATTCCATCTAATAGTATGGAAGAAACAGGAAGAAAAGAGAAGGGATTTCTGCCATCAAGATGGTGTTCTAAGTATACCCCATCAGCAGTCATAAGCATGTCCATGGAGCACACTTTAGGAAGTGCACCCTGTGAGCACTCAAAGGAATCTGAACAGTTACCATCAAGGAGCTAGGGACTCCAGTTGTGTGCTTTCATACCAGGCCCAACAAAGTTGTCTGAGGCAGAGGAGTGAAAAATATTCCATATGGTGTCTGTGTTCATTTCTCCAAAAGATATAATGAGGTTCAGGATTTGCCAAACAAGCTATACATTTTAGTAACCTATAAACCTGCTACTACATTTTTAAAAACCTCTCTCTCTCTCTCTCTCTCTCTCTCTCTCTCTCTCTCTCTCTCTCTCTCTCTCTCTCCAAATAGTATTAGTTTCATATAATACATGAGAGCATACAAAATGAATACTTTGCTATGGAATAAAAATAACCAATTAGGGGATCAGTTAACTTCTAATTGTTGAAAAGGAAATATAATGTAATTGTGGAAGAAAAAAAATATATAAGCCATTCCTGAAAGGCCACTGTGGGGTCTATATCAACAGGAGTAGTGGCTGTCCCTGACTCTGTTGCCTGTCTTTGGATCCCTTTTCCCTAGCTGGACAGCTTTGTCTAGCCTCAATGGTAGAGGAAGGTCTTAGTCCTGTTGCATTGAGATGCCAGGGTAGGTTGGCAGTCCTTGGGGGCCTCGCCTTCTCTGAGAAGAAGAGGGCGGGGCATGAGGGTGAGACTGAGAGGAGAGGAAGAAGTGGCCTGGGATTAGGCTGTAAAGCGATTAAATTAATAATTAAAGGGGAAAAAAGTCCAGACAAAGTTAGGAGATCTCTGGGTAAAGTAGAATGAAGCCACATGTATTTCTGCATTAGCAACCAAGATATTCACCAGAGGGGGAAAAAAGACATAAAAAAACATGGTTAAATAACAGTTAAGCTATGTATCTGAAAAAAAAGAATGACTTAAAGCAACAGGATAACATTTTCTAAAATAAAATGTAGCTCAGAAAATATTATTATTTTTTATTATTATTATTATTATTATTATTATTATTATTATTATTATTATTATTATTATTAGCTTTCCATACCTGTTCCTCTATGCTGCTGAAGGAAGCCTCTTTGATGATGACCAGACAAGGCACTGGTTTATTAGTATAGCAGAATGTCATTAGAAATCATTTATTTGATTTTTTCCAGGTCTGTTTTTATTTACCGTAGTTCTCTAGGCTATCCAGTGTTCAGTTCCTAATCATCCAGGCAGTATAAAGTGTGGGTTGACTCTCACCCTCACCTCAGACATTGCGGGGGCCCAGCAATTGTCAGTAGAAAGACTTCCTCCAGCAGCTGTTGGGAGCAGATGCAGAGACACTCAGCCAGACACTATGCTGAGAGTGGGTCTAAATTAGAGGTCTCTATTGGATCTCTCCCATCAGAGATAGGTAACCCCAAAGAAGATGAGAAAGAAAGACTGCGGCATCAGAGGGTATGGAGAATACCAGGAAAACATGGTTCATCGAATCAACTAAGTAGAGCTCACACAGGTTCACAGACTGAAGTGAGGCCTGAATGGGTCTGCAGCAGGTCCTTCGGGTATGTTTGGGCTGTTAGCTTGGTTTTTTGGTTTGTTTTTGTTTTTGTTTTATTTTGGGTTTTGGTTCTTGGTTTTTTGTGTGTGTGTGTGTGTGAATGTGTGTGTGTGTGTATGTGTGTGTGTGTATGTGTGTGTGTATGTGTGTGTGTGATTCCTAACAGTGGGAGAGGGTGTATCTCTGATGCTGTTACCTGCTCTTGGGACTGTTTTCTCCTGTAAGATTGCCTTGTCTAGCCTGGATAGGAAGCATTGCCTTGCCTTATTGTATCTTCTTTTATCCTGCTTGGATGTCTTCTCTTTGAAATCTGCTCTTTTCTGAAGAGAAAATGGATGGGGAGTGGATCTAGGAAAGAGGGAAAATGAGGAGAGCTGGAAGGAGTGGAGAGAGAAGAAACTGTGGGAGGGAGGGATGTATTATATGAGAGAAGAATCTATTATCAATTACAAAAGAATACAATTGTTTGAAGATTTCCAACATTACTGTGTTATCTAGAAAAAAAGTGCAACAAGAAGAATTATGATATATAATAGACAAAATCAGTGAGTGTAAAGACAACACATAGTAGTGTGTCACAATCGTGGAAGGTTATGCAGAGAGGTGGGGAGCAGGGAATCAACCAACATCAAGGCTGAGAAAACGTCTTAAAAATCCTATTCCTCACTACTCTAAGTTAAAAAATATAAAAGGGAAAATGATATTGTGAAATTTATTCAAGAAAAAAAGGACATTTTTTTACCCTTATCTCATGCCATTGGCCAAAATGAAACCCAGGTGGATTAATGAATTAAGCTTTAAAAACCCCAAAACCATACAACCTGAAAGAAAATATGCAGCTATCTTATAATGGAAGATGCTGCCTAAAGAATATGAACATTAAAAAAATCACAAATTTGACTTCACAGACTAAAACTTAGTATTAAAAGTTGGGGTAAATATCATATTATGATTTCCTATCAGTATGTATGAATTAACGTTCTATAGACAGTTCATATAAGTTGGTAACTGTTATGATTCCTTCAAACATAACATGTCAGAAAATATTCAGTCTTGTTTGTAATTTAATTACTGAAATTTAATTAACTTATAAATACCATTTCTCAAATATCAAAGTGGCAAGAGTATTTTAATGTAACATTTTATGACTGCTATTAACTAGGTAGTGACTAGCCATTTGAAATCTGGCTCAAAGTTAGATGGAAGTTGTTAAACATAAAATATATATTCAAAACTTAAATACTTAGAACAAAAAATGGCAAAAAGGATCATGTATCGATTACACATTGAAATAATTTCTTAGATATATTTGACTAAGTAAAATGCAATGTATCTAATAAATGTCCTATTTTACCTTAATATGGCTCTCATAATTTCAAATTATGCATGTGACTTCTAAATTTGACTATTGCATTATATTTTAATTGTATGCACTGTTGCAAAGTAATTAAAAACCAAGGAAATATCAGAGATTCAGCAGCAGTCTCCCCCCACCACGTGGAGAATCAGCAGTCCATCAGCTACATCTGAACAGGGGGTCAGGTTCTCTGCATGCTTTGTCCTTGGTTGGTGCATCAGTTTGTGCAGGACCCCTGTGTCTAGATCCTCAGGCTCTCATAGTCTTCCTGTGGAACTCCTGCACCCTCCTGGACTATCCATCCTCCCATTCTTCCCTACAACTCTCAGTTCTCTGTCCAGAAGGCACACAGAGGAAGGGGATGTAGGATATCCTGATGAGACCTAATAGGCTGTTGCCAGACAGTGGTTAGAAGGTTAGAAGGGCCCCTGAGTCAGAGGGGAGTAGGGCAGAAGAGGAGGGGTGAGAGGAAACAGGAAAATAAGAGTGAGGAGATAACAATCAGGATGTAATGTGAATAAATTATAATAAATAAAATATACATAAAAAGCAAGGAAGTATTTGTAATCATATATTTCTGGTGGCGTGCAAATGACTATCAGAATTCCAGTTATATGTATTAAAATATTTATAAAGCATTCTTTGAACCATTAATTCCACTTCTAAGACTCTATATTAAGAAACTGATTAGACTCAAAGCAATGATTATAAGATATAGATTTTAATGTAAATATATATTAATAACATTAAATATATGGAAAAACACAATCATTCATTAACAGTGAAATATGTTATTTCAGTACATGTTAAAATAGGAATGATAGCAAATATTTGAAACTGCACAAATTAGCATCTGAAATGTTTGAAGAATATATATGTTCATACAGATTAAAGGCCAAATGAAGATACACAACTTAAAAATATTACGTTTTGTTATCTAATAAATATATCTTGGCTATTCATTTGTTGATTATATTGTTATTTTGCATGTGTGTTTACATTAATTTTAATTAAAATTAAACTTTCTTTATGAAAAAGTCCTATCTTTTAGTCTGTCCTAATGACACAAATTATAGCTGAGTAATAAAGAAATCATTAGTAAGAAAACCTTAAACAGAGGTGTATGTTTGCTTTGGTAATAGCTTAGATGTATTTATACAAAAAGTAAAACCAATTTAGATGGGGATAATAAATATGGTTTTCTTTCAAAATTAATCTGGATTAATTAAGATTATATTAGGAAATCCATCTTAGAACAAAGTGGAGATTTTACTGTTGGGAAAATAAACATAATGAACAAAAGAGACTGGCCTTGGGGCAAGTGATGGAAGAAATAATAAGCACAAGCTTGAAAGTTTCCTCACATTGTTGTGGAAAATAAACTGTTGTACATTATAACCAGCTCACATATAACCAGTATTATTTTATATTCATTTGTAAATACCAATTTCATTTTTCATAGTTTCTATTGCTAAATAGTTGTGAGACATTTCTTGGTATGTGATTGGATCAGAAAAGGTTGATAAAGGCAAATGTCTGAGTTTTCCTCAAATTACCTATGCATGCCCAGCCTCATCCTAAAATCTCATCAAAAACATATATTACGATAAAATGTTCAACATCACTAGCCACTGGGAAAATGTATGTTAAGATTACATTGAGATTCTGTCTCGCTGCATTCAGAATGGCATTCATTAAGAGAACAAATGACAATGAATGTTGACGAGAATGTGGAGAAAATGGAATCTTTGTACAGTGCTGATAGGAATGCAAATTAGTCCAGCTCCTATGAAACAGCCTAGAGATGCCTCAGAAAATGAAAAATGGAAGTACTATATGACTCAGCTGTATCCCAGTGTATTCACCCAAAGAGATCTAAGTCAACGCATCACAGATATACTTGCACTGGCATGTTTATCATGGCACTAGGCACAATAACCAAGTTATGGAAGCAAACATAGATTGCAGAATCAGAAAAAAATGTGTATGCATATATGTTGGTGTTTTATTTAGACATAAAGAAAATAAAATCAGTCATTTTCAGGAAAAATGGATACAGTTAGAAATTATCTTATTAAGTGAGTTTAGTGAGATTTAAGAAAACAGTGTTCATTTTCTTTCATTTGCGGACCCTAGATTTTTTTATAAAATTCTATATATGATAGAATATATAGAAAATAATATATATGTGTAATCAGATGAAAGTATAAATAAAACTGTCTTGAGAAGTGAAAGTAATTAACAAGAAGAAAGAGGTAAGAAAAAGATGAGGTAGAGTGTATGAGGAGCAGAGTGAAAGTACATATATACATGTGTGTGTGTGTGAGTGTGTGTGTCAGAGAGAGAAATGTCTTTATGAAAGCCAGTACTATGTATAATGAATATACACCAATAGAGATGATATGTGTATAATTTTATACAAATGAACATCAGAGAGAGTCTTAAGCAATTGTTGCTCTAATAGGAATATCTTGCATCCAAAAAGCAGAAAAGGTGCAGCAGAACTAGCTGGATTTCTGCATAGCCACAGAACTGACAAATTGCTTGGCTTAACAAATGATATTTATACTATGTAGAGAAGAGATCTCATTTATATTGTGCAACAGAAACATTTTTAATTCATACCTGCCAGAACTTTTCAGTGTAAGTTCACTACTCTGTGTTTGAAAAACTATTGTGATTACTGTTTGCAATTAAAACTATTGCAATTTTAATATTTAAAACTGAGCCTGGTGCATCCCGAGGCTGCTCCACTGGAACAAAATCAAACTGGTACTAACATGGTTAAAAACAATATCTATGAAAGTCATAGGCTCTAGGGGGAATATATTTTGTTTTTCTAAATGATTTTGTTGTCAAATATCCTTCTAATTTTTTATGTTTTCTCTATATGTTTGGGCTGCTCTCTAACTTGGTCAGAGAATATTCTTATTTCAGTGGATAGTAGTTAATATAGAGACCCATTACTGTTCAAGAACCAATCTAAATGCAGAGCTGCAGAGACCAGTCCCAGTGGCTACATCTACAAAACTCCTGTACCGAAGTGTCAGAACATGGTTCATGCATGAAGCTATGTGAGAAGAATTCTGAGAGCTTGTGAGATAACTCTAAGGAAACATGGCAAAAGTCTTGTAACTTCTGTTTCTCCGTAACACAAATTGTTGCTGGAATATGCTTTCTTGCCCCTCCCAGGTGTAGTAAATAGAGAAGGGTTTACTTCAAATTTCACATTGCTGCTTTTGTTATTCAAAGATGTTTCCTATCACAGGTGTGACCTTTCTTCATTTGATCTTGCTTAACCCTCAGAATATAAATTGCCTGTTGCTCTGAATAAAGTTATCTATTACATGAGACTTTAGTATACCTCATTTTTTAAGCTCTACTTTCTCAAATTCATGCCACCAACTAGAGTAGTAACACCTAAGGCTCTGGGAAGATTGAGGAAGATGTGGGCAGAATGATTGTAAGGTCCAGAGGATAAGGGAGTTTGTTGTGAGATTCTGTTTCCTAAAAACATAAGGAAATATACTTGTAAAGTCTTACTAACAAGATCACCCAAATGTGAGCTGAACAAGGAAAACACCAACATATCAAACTGAATGAGAAAAGCTCAAGAGGCCTAACCATACACAAAGAACTATACTCAACTAAATTAATCTGGAAACAGGAGGGATGATCTTCTCTAGGGAGGAACACACCCACTGGTTATCCAGAGTCAAGTGTTCAGCCCTGCAAACACACATACAAGTAATATTATACAGACTGAGCAGGTTATATTTAGAAATATATCATATATACATACACAAGTAATAACAATTAGTGAGAAAAGAGGTCATAAAGTTGAAGGAGAGTTGGGAGGGTTTGAAGGGAGGAAAAGGAAAGAAGAAATGTAATTACATTATTACCTCAAAAAAATTGTTAAATTGTTTGAGTTTATGTTTAAAAATGAAGACATATAGAAGGCCATACAGGGGTTGTGGTAGGAATACAGGCAAAGTGCCAGTACATGTAAGTATCAGGATTTAGGTTATCAAAAGGTTGATTTGCCCCTAGTTCCCATGGGAGAATAGATATCTTTTCCCAAAGTTGTTGTCATGTTTCTTTCAGTCAAGAACAGTTTACATAACTCTAAATATACAGGTAAGTAAAATAAGCAAAATCAAATGTTTTCTGATAACATCATAAGAATATTTATTGTTATATTAATAACTTTACTGATTAGTAAAAAATAAAAGCATACCAATTAAATGAAAATTTTTGTATTTTTACATAGAGAATTAAGTATTAGCAGGATATCTGATAGCAAGATATAAAGAATGTTTAGTGTTTTTCAGAGTTGATCAATAATTTAAGATTAGCATTGCTTAAAGTGCCATAATTATGTTATACAAAATGGCAGAAGTATGGTATATATAGCAAGCCATTTGTCAACCTCAAATTAACTGGAGAGAAACTCAAAAAATTCCACTAAAATCAAGGACTAGACAAGGCTGCCCACTCTTTTATAATCTCTTCAGTGTAGGACTTTAAGTTCTAGCTAGAGCAATAACACAACAAAAGAAAACCAAGGGGATCCACATTAGAAAGGAGGAAGTCAAATTGCTGCTATTCACAGATGATATGATAGTGTACACAAGTGATCCCAAATGTTCCACCAGAGAACTCCTACTGCTGATAAACACCTTCAGCAAAATTGCCATATACAAGATTGATTTTTAAAAAATCAGTAGCCCTCCTGTAAACAAATTAGAAATGGGCTGAGAAAGAAATTAGGGAAACTATATCCTTCACAATAGCCACAAATAATATAAAGTATCTTGGTATAACTCTAACTAAGCATGTGAAAGACTTGTATGAAAAAAATACCTCAAGTCTCTGAAGAAATTGAAAAAGATATCAGAAGATGAAAAGATTGCCTATTCTTATAGGTCAAGAGATTACCATAGCAAAACTGGCCATTTTACCAAAAACAATCTACAATCTACTCAATGCAATCCCTATAAAAATACCTACACAATTCTTTACGAACCTTGAAAGGTCAGTTCTCGAGTTCACTAGGAAAACAAAAAACTCAGAATGGCTAAAACAATCCCGTACAGTAAAAGGTTTTCCAGAAGAATTTCCATCCCATGTATCAAGCTGTATTATTCAGCAACAGTAATAAAATTGGCATGGTATTGGCACAAAAATAGGCTGGTTGATCAAGGGAATCGAATATAAAACCAAGAAACAAACCATACCTATAGATACTTGGTTTTTGGCAAAGAAATCAAATCCATACCAATGGTGCTGGTCTAACTGGATGGCTACATGGAGAAAATGCAAATAGATCCACATTTATTACCCTGTACAAAACTCAAGTCCAAGTGAATTAACAACCTCAACATAAAACCAAATATATTAAGTCTGTTAGGAGAAAAAGTAGGGAAGAGCCTGGAGCTTGTTGGCACAGGAGACAACTTCCTGAACAGAACACCAACAGGTCAGGCTCTAAGATCAACAACTAAGAAGTGGGGCCTCAGGAAACTGAAAAGCTTCTGTAAGGCAAAGGACACTGTCAACAGAACAAAATGACAGCCTACAGACTGGGAAAATATTTTTACCAACCCTACATCTGACAAAAGGCTAATATCAAAAGTATATAAAGAAGTCAAGAAATTAAACATCATCAAACCAAATAATGCAATTTAAAAAATGAGGTACAGAACTAAATAGAAAATTCTCAATAGAAGAATATCAAATGGCTGAGAAACAAAAATTCTCAACATCCCTAGTAATCAAGAAAATGCAAATCAAAACAACTGAGATTCCATCTTACTCCTTTCAGAATGACTTAAGATCAAAGATTCAGGTAACAGCACATGCTGTTGAGGATGTGGAGAAAGGGGAACACTCTTCTATTGCTGGTGGGAGTGCAAACTTGTACAACCACTTTGGAAATCAATCTGGTCCTTTTTCAGCAAATTGGGAATAACTCTACCTCAGGACCCAGCCATACTACTCTTGGGAATATACCCAAATGATTCTCCACCATAAAACAAGGTGGACATTTGCTCAACAATGTTCATAGCAGCTTTATCTGTAATAGCCAGAACTCGGAAACAACCTAGACTTCTCTCAACTGAGGAATGGATAAAGAAATGGTGGTACATTTACACAATGGAATACTACTCAGCTATAAAAAAGGAACATTTTGAAATTTGCAGACAAATGGATAGAACTAGAAAAGATCATCCTGAGTGAGGTAACCCAGATCCAGAAAGACATGCAGGGCATATATTCACTCATATGCTGATGTAAGCCACATAATACAGGATAACCACACTATAATACATAGACTGATGCACCAACCAAGGGCCATGTATGATGTAGACCTAGACCCTCTGCTCAAATATAGTAGATAGGCAGTACAGTCTTCTTGTGGGGCTCACAATATGAGGGGTAGGGACTACTTCTGACATGGACTCTTACTCCCCGCCCCCAATGTTGATCACTTCTCCCTGGCAGGGTAGCCTTGCCAGGCCACAAAGGAAGAGGATATAGGTAATACAGATGAGACTTGATAGGCTGAGATCAGATGTTAGGGGAGGAGGGCTCCTCTTTCTGAGGACTAGGGGACTGACGGAGGCAAGAATGGAGAGGGCTATAATCCAGATGGAAAGAATTCCAATTGCAGAACAAGCAGGTAACTTATATTGCTAATCCCACTAAATGGGAACAGCTCTGGTATGAGCTGAGACATGAATGTCTATGCATAGACAACGCTTCCTATTGATCACAGAATCCATGTGACTTATTATTAGATGACATTCTATGTATGGCATGAATGGAGATTTACAAATGTCTTTGTTCTGCTCATTCAAAGAGCAGAGAACCTGTATTAATTGTTTTGTTCATCCCGCAAAAGAAAAAAATATATATAAGAAGGGAATTTAGTTCCTTGATGATCCTCTGAATGGCTCTTGGCAGAAGGCCTAGATATAGAAACAGAGAGATGAGCCCTGGTGACTTGCAGAGGTTTAGGCATGGACTCCAGCTCTAGCTGTGAAACTGTCTGTCTTTCAACAAGTTACATTTCTTTTAAGAACATTTCTTGATAGACTGAGGCCAGATGTCAGTGGAGGAGGGTTCCCCTTTCTGAGGACTAGGGGAGAGAATGAGAGAGGATGAGAAAGGGAGGGGGGATTGTGAGGTGATGAGGGAGGGGGATACAATCAGGATGTGAATAATTCAAACTGCAGAACAAGCAGGTAACTTATATTGCTAACCCCACTATATGGGAACAGCTCTGAGACAGGCTGAGACATGAATGTCTATGCATAAACAATGCTTTTTGTTATTTGCAGAATCCATGTGATTTATTATTAGATGCTATTCTTCACATGGCGTGAATGAAGATTTACAAATGTCTTTCTTCTGCTCATGCAAATAGCAGGGAACCAGCATTAATTGTTCTGTGCATCATGCTCACCTCATATATTTATAATTTTAGGACTGTATAATGCTTGTGAGAAATTATATGTTACCAGAACAAATGAACTGAACACTGACACTGAAACGTACATGACCGGATTCATTCCTCTCAGCATGCTGGACACTGACATCCTTCATCCTCCATGTTCCAGCACCAAGTGCTTCAGCTGCTGTTCCTCATCAAAACAGGACAGCTCCCAGGACAGCTTCAAATAAATCTTCCAATCCCAAGTGTTCTAAGAATTCAGACTGTCCCACACATGACTTTAATTAACCTTGGAATTTCTTAAAATTTAGAAACTGCACCACAAATGCTATTACTAACTTTTAAAACCATTTCTCCAATTTTATTTGGGCCTCTACAAGGGTATTATTTGTCCCAAGTCAGCCAAAAGAAACCTTAAGAGAATGACATCCTACACCCTATTTCCCTTAAAGGGGGTTGGGTACATTTTTGGCTGCTTTCTTTTTATGTTTTTTTTCTTTTTTATTAATTTATTCTTGTTACATCTCAATGGTTATCCCATCCCCTGTATCCTCCCATTCTTCCCTCCCTCTCATTTTCCCCTTATTCCCCTCCCCTATAGGTAATCCCCCTCAGGAACAGTCATTTGACTGCTTTCTTGGGCTATAGAGGGTTATTTTAATTGAGAGTTGGTTATAAGGTATTAATGGTTTTATTCACAAAGAAAACAATATTGGACTCAGGGATGTCACCCTTTTCCTTTATCTTTTTTTCTTAGGTTTGGAGATGGGGTTTGAAAAGAAAGAAGGGAGAATTAGAAATATGTAGGGATGATAGGACAAAAAGTAGATTGTGGAATCT
This sequence comes from Acomys percivali, assembly GCA_907169655.1. NCBI lineage: Eukaryota > Metazoa > Chordata > Mammalia > Rodentia > Muridae > Acomys > Acomys percivali. The sequence goes on from OU015760.1 coordinate 110,382,839, forward strand.
ATTCCCTAAATTAATGCCTTCATGATGCTCTTCTTGTATGTTTCTAAGATCCTTTACATCCTTCTATTTCTCCATCTCCTATATTTGTCTCACATAGAGTCCCAGTGGGATGTCCTCACATCTGGCCCAATCTCCTGGTAAGTGAAGACTTTTATGGGACATGCCTTTTGGGCTAGTGTCCAGTTATAAGTGAGTATATACCATGTGAGTCTTTCCACTTCTGGGTTAACTAACTCAGTATGATCATTTCTAATTCCATCCATTTGTCCGTAAATTTCTGGATTTCCTTGTTTTTATTGCTGAGTAGTACTCCATCACAACTGGTGGATCAGGGCCCAGGGGTGTCTGCTAAAACTCTTGCACTAACTAACGACAATACAAGTAATAAGCATCGAATCCCTACTCTGATCTAGCCAATGGACAGGGCATTCTCCACAGTTATGTGGAGAGCAGGGACTAACTCTGACATGAACTCTGATGCCCCATATTTGACAACCTCCCCTTGGTGGGGAGCCCTGGTGGCACTCAAAGAAAGAATAGGCAGGCTACCAAGGTGAGACTTGATAGCCTGTGACCATAAAGTTGGGGAGAAGATCTCCCTTGATCATGGACCTAGGGGAGGAGAATAGGGTGGGGTGGGAGGGAGGGAAGAATCGGAGGATACAAGTGATGGGAGAGCAATTGAGTTGTAATCTGAATAAATTAATTAATAAAAATTAATGCCTCAATTATCACTCACAAGTTTATTTTTAATTCACTGGTATAGAACTCTGTATATTGATGCAAAATAAATTTAATTTTGATATATTGGTTTGGAATACAAATTTAAGATTATTCATCACACACACTATGTATATTTCTACTTTAATATGAACTATAATACAACATTTACTCTTAATACTTTGAAAGTGCTATTTCAAGCTGCTTAAGATAATTAAATAATACAAGTTAATTGATAGTTGACCAAATCATGGTTATGTCAATTACTAGTCTATTTCTATCACAAGAATATACATCCTAGGCTTAACACATAGATATGATTCTATAGATAGATAAGGTAAAATAGATATGGTCTTCACAAACCTCAGAGACCTACAGAATATGGCATTTAAGGTTGCTTTTTTTATTAGTTTAAAGATTCTTTGACAATAAGACAGGTTAACTCCTGGCAATACCCAGCCTACATCAAAGAAGATGATGAGCATCCAAGAACCTCTTTATGGAGATGGCTTTAAATGTGCCAAACAAGCCATCAGGCAAAATGTCCTCATTTGTGCCACAGACAGAATTCTGCCTAAAAATGGGCAAGCTTGGATGCAGGTAGAGTCAACACTAAGCTCTGCCAAGACAGGGTAAGCAAGCCCTCAATAGTTCCTGCCTCACAAATATGTCTGTCAGATATACTGGGCCAGAAGGCTGAAGATGGCTCCAATGTTATAGAGAGTTTTGGGGGACTGTTCAGGCAGCAAATTGTCTCTGTCATTTTTCCACTTTGAAAGCACTTCCTGTTTACTCAGGTAATTAATTTTACTCTTTCTCAAGTCTTTGACGTGGTTGAAAACCAACTAGTTTAGTTTTACAATTAATCTTAGTTGTAGGGGGGCTAAGATGTTTTTAGGTCTAGATAGATGTCCTAGGTTGATAGAGATGAAATATGAGAGATATTGAGTTACATTAAGAGTGACCTGGAAGTGCAGGTTAGCAGCTTCCAAAATGAAAAAAGGACAGAGACAGTTTACTGCCTGAACAGTCACCCAACACTCTATGTAATGATGGAGCATTATCTTCAGTCTTCTGGCCCAATAAATCTAACAGACATATTTGAGAGGACTTGCTTACCCTGTCTTGGTAGAGTTTGGCTCTCTAGTCTGCCTGCATCCAAGCTTGCCCTTTATAGGCAGAATTCTGTCTGTGGCAGAAATGAGAGCATTTTTCCTAGTGGCTGGTTTGCTAAAACTGAAGCCATCTCCATTTGTATAGACATCCAATAAGACTCATTTGAACAGCCATACAAATCTGTGTTAGTCATTAAATTTTGGTTACTCAGTACCAAAATAAAAAGAAAGTAAAACAGTCAGAAAAGAATGTTTTTCAAATATCCTTCATTTCCAAGCATCCTTTAATTCCTACATGATTCATAGCCTCATTTAATGCTTATTAGTTAGGGAGACAGACAAGGGTGTATTAAAGCATAGCTATTGCTTTAATAGATTCCCTCTTGAAGATGCAAAGACTAGAAAAATATTGTGACAGATGATGTTCCTCATCCTTCCTTCACATTTTGACATGAAGCATTTGGTACATTTCTATGTCCCTAGCTCAGAAAGAAAATTCAATTATTGTGAGAATATTGTAGTTTTTAAATTTTTCACTTTGGTGATTTTTAACTGAGGAGGTAAAAAAGCAAGGTAACCACTCACAAGTAAGAGGAGGGAGAGCTACAAGGCAATGAACCTAAACAAATACAAAGTTCATTAGTTATTAATTCTTTCCAATATTCCCTCTTCTTCTCTATCCACCCTTCCCATACCAGAATTCAACCCTTCTATGATTCACTAATTCCCTGTAAACTTTTATACCACTATTTTCTGTTTGCTCTCTCTTAAAAACAACTCCCCCATCTATTTTACTTACAATGGTCATAATTCCATTCTTTCTTACTACCTGAATATCTCATTGTATAAATAGACCACTCTTTCATTATCTATTTATCAGTTGATCAGCATCTAGGCCATTTCTGTTTCCTGGCAATTATAAATAGAGCACCAATAAGCATGGATGAGCAGGTATCTTCATACTAAGATATAAAGTCATTTGGTTAGATGCCCAAGATCATGCTGGATCATGTTTTTGCACTCCTACTGCCAGTAAATAAGTGTTCCTCTTTCATCATATCCACATCAACATCTGTCATAATTTTTTCATCCCTGAAAACATACATACTAGTAACATTATACTGATTGAGCAGGTTATATTTAGGAATGTACATATATATATATATATATATATATATATATATATATATTCAATAACAATCAATGTCAAAAGAGACCTTGAATTTGAATGAGAGCAGTGAAGGGTCTACAGGAGGGTTTGGAGAAAGAAAAATGAAGGAAGAAATGTTTTAATTATAATCTCAAAAGCTTTTTTATAAAACAGTGAAATCTTAAAAAAGAGAGAAAGAGAGAAAGAAAGAAAGAAAGAAAGAAAGAAAGAAAGAAAGAAAGAAAGAAAGAAAGAAAATGTGGTTGGTTGAACAAGTGTGAAAGAGCAAGTTATAAAGCAGTACTCCACAGTTCTGCTTCAGATCCTGCATCTGGAATCCTGCACTGAATTCCTGTCTTGGCATGCCTCTATGATGGGCTACAACTTGTAAAATATAATAAACTCTTTTTGCACCCCTGAAATCAAAATATTTTAATTTGAATTTCCCTGGTGCTTAATGATATTTAAAATTTTTAAATGTTTCTTAGTCATTTGTATTTCATCATTTGAGAATTCTCTATTTACTTTCATGCCCCATTATTTAATTGAGTTATTTTTGTTGTGGATCCTCATTTTTTGAATTCATATATATATTCTAAATACTCTTTGTCATATGTACAGATGTTAACTTTTTCCTATTTTGTGAGCTGTTTCTTCACTGCAATGGTCATATATTTTTCTGTACGTAATTTTTTGTTTGATTGTTTCATATGGTATTATTTATACTTAATGGAATTGAGTTTTATGCAGTGTGATAAATATGTATCTATTTTCATTCTTCTACATGCAACAATGCAGTTTGACCAGTACCATTTTGTGAATATGCTGACTTACTTAGGTATACTTTTGACTTCTTTCTCAAAAAAACAAAAACAAAACAAAACAAAAACAAAAACAAAACAAAACAAAAAACAGGTGCTCCAAGGTGTGTAGAATTAGGTCTGCATCTTCAATTGTTTTCCACTGATCATCATGACTGTTTTTCTTAATGTAGTACAGAATTATAGATTTAAAATCAGGAATAGTGATAATGTCAATGAAGTTTATTTTAATTGCATGGGATGGTGTTTAGAAATCCTGTGTTTTTTATATTTCCATGGGAAGGTAAGTTTTTTTTTCAATTTCTGTGAATAATTGTGTTGGACTGTTGCTGGGGAAATGCTTTGAATCTGTAAATTGCTTTTGGCAGCATAGCCAATTTAGCAATATTAATCCTACCAATCAATGAGCATGGGAGTTCTTTCCAACTTCTGGTATCTTTTTCAATTTTTTTCTTCTGTCTTAATTTTTTTATTATATAAGTATATCACTTGCCTAGAGTTATTAGGAAATTTTTGAAGCTTTTGTGAAGGGTATTATTTCCCTTCCTTTTTATTTTTAAAAATTCATTTATTTATTCATTTTACATCCCATTGCACCCACCCTCCTCTCCTCATAGTCCCATTACTTCATTTGCACAGCCCTTCCCCCATTCTACATTTTCCTTCTCTTCAGAGAAGGGGGAGGTCCTCCATGGGTAACAACTCATCCTGGCATGTTAAGTCGCTGCAAGACTAGACAGATCCTCTCTCACTGAGGCCAAACAAGGTAGCCCAATTAGGAGAATGGGATCTAAAAGGATGCATCAGAATCAGAGAGAGCCATGCCCCTGGTGTTGGGAGATCCATATGAAGACCAAGCTGCACATCTGCTACATGTGTTCAGGAGGCCTAGGACCAGTCCATGCATGCTTGTTGGTTGGTGGTTCAGTCTCTGTGAGCCCCCATGGGCCCAGGTTAGCTGACCCTGTACATCTTCTTGTACCATCCTTGACCCCATCCGCTCCTTCACTTGTTACCCATCTCTTCCATAGGGCTCACTTAGCTCCGTGTAATGTTTGGTTGTGGGTCTCTACATCTGTTTCTATCAGTGGCTGTGTGATTCCACTAGGAGTTATGCTAGACTCCTGTCTACAAGTATAACAGAGTAACCTTAATAGTGTCAAAGATTGATTGGTTTTTTCCCCATGGTGTAGGTCTGAGATTGGGTCAGTTTTTCATTGGTCGTTCTTTCAATCTTTGCTCCATCTTTGTCCCTGAACATCTTGTTGACAGGACAAATTTGGGGTTGAAAGTTTTTTGGTTGGGTCGGTGTCCTTATCCTCCTGCTGGAAGTGTCCACTTCAGGTTCCAGATACCCCGCTAGTAGGAGTCTTAGCTAGGGTGACCCTCATAGACTTCCTGGGTACTCCTCTATCCCAGGTCTCTGGCAACTCCCAGAGAAGCTCCCCAGATCTGACTTCCATTCTCTCACACAGCCCCTCTCTTCCCTGCTCTCTCTACTCCAATTCCCTACCCCTGCCCTGCTATCCCTTTTCCTACCCAGTTCCTTTACTCCATCCTCCCCAAATGCTTGTTTTATTTTTCCTTCTGAGTAGGATTCAAGCATCCTCCCTTGGGCCCTCCTTCAAACTTAGCTTCTTGGGGCTTGTGGATTACAGCATATTTGTCTTGCACTTTATGGCTAAATCACACTTGTGAGTACATACCATGCATGTCTTTTAGGGTTTGGGTTACCTCACTCAAGATTATATTGTCTAGTTCCTTCCATTTGCCTGAAATTTCAAGATTTACATGTTTTTAATAGCTGAATAGTATTCCATTGTATAAATGTACCAGATTTTCGTTATCCATTCTTCAATTGAGAGACATCTAGGTCGTTTCCAGATTCTGACTATTACGAATAAAGCTGCTATGAACATGGTTAAACAAATGACCTTGTTGTATGGTAGAGCGTCTTTTGGATATATGCCCAGGAGTGGTATAACTGGGTCTTGTGGTAGAGCTATTCCCAATTTTCTGATAAAGTACCAGAATGATTTTCCAAGTGATTGTACAAGTTTGCACTCTCACCAACAATGGGGGAGTGTTGCCCTTTCTCCACAACCTTGTCAGCATGTGCTGTTACTTGAGATTTTGATCATAGGCATCCTGACAGGTATAAAATGAAATCTTAGGGTCATTTTGATTTGCGTTTCCCTGATGACTAAGGACATTGAATATTTCTTTAAGTGTGTCTCAGCCATTAGAGATTCCTCTGTTGAGACTTCTCAGCTTAGCTCTGTACCCCATTTTTAAATTGGATTATTTGTTTTTTGGTGTGTGATTTCTTGAGTTCTTTATATATTGTAGATATTAGCCTTCTGTTAGATGTAGGGTTGGAAAAGGTCTTTTCCCAATCTGTAGGCTGTTGTTTTCTCCTATTCACAGTGTCCTTTGCCTTACAGAAGTCTTTCAGTTTCATGAGGTCCCATTTATTAATTGTTGATCTTATGGCCAGAGCTGTTGGTGTCTGCTTTCTTTCTCAGCTATGTTTGTCATTTGTATATGAGAAGGCTATTGATTTTTGTTTGTTAATTTTGTATACTGCTAATTTACTTTTCTGAATGTATTTATCAATTATAGAAGTTTCCTAGTCAAGTCTTTAGTGTCCCAATGTATAAAATCATATCCTCTGTAAATAAGGATACTTTAAATTCTTTCTTTCCTAGTTGTATCTTCTTGATTTCCTTCTGTTGTTTTATTGCTACAGCATGCTACTCTCCATTAATAATGAAACAGTCATGTATATGGTTCAAAATGTAAAATTTCCTACACATTCTTATTTGGTTTTCAATGTATCTTCCAGCAGCCATGAAGTGTGAACATAAGTCCCAATGAAATCATGTTGAGAAGTAGGACATTTAAGAAAAATAGGCCAAAAAGGATCTATCCTACTTAATGATTGAGTTATTATAATGAAAATAATTTCATTATGTCCAAAGCAAGATGTTTAGAAAATAAATTTAGCCATCTGCTATGGAACACTGTCTATGACAAGGCATTTATCATCTTGAAACCAGAGCAAGTGTAATTACTTGCATGGTACTCACACAACATCATAGAAAGAGTACGTTGGGAGGGCCATTAGACCTTCACCTTACAGTCCAGCTACTCACTTACTCCAGGCCCACCATCACCCAGCTGTACATAATCCTGCCAAACCCACACCTGGTCTCATGAAATTTTAGAATATATGATAAGTAGAAGTTTGCCTGGAAGAAATGTACAGGAGT
>OU015760.1:110389926-110467833 GCA_907169655.1 Acomys percivali
ACTCCTGTACATAACCTTATCCATGATACTATAAGTAAGCCAATTCAATTCATTGGTTCACCAAACCAGACTTGGATGGAATTGTTTCTTTGGTCAGTTATTGATGCCTTATCTGGCACTAAGTAACATTTTGTTCACATCTCCCTCACCCAAACTATGTCATACCCTGTCTTTCTATATCTCTTGTCTATGTGACAGCTTCCAATATGAGAAGACCCAGCACATAAGTCCTCAACAGATAGAGCTTCCTAGTATTTTGACATTCAAATTTCCAGAACTGTGGAGCAAATAAAAACTGTATCTTATAAATGATTCTGTAGTATCATTCAATAATTAACAAATTGTTCAGTATCTAATATTCTCTTATAGCAGTACAAAATGAATAAGGATGGTGATCAACAGTATTGTCATGAAAAAATTATGCCCTTCTTTGGAATCAGTCTAGGTGGTATATCACTGTGCAAGTTGCAAAGCAACGTGATGGCTAGGCAGCTTCGTAAATGTATGTGCTTGTTCTGGTGCAGTGCACTCAGATTCCCTAAAGAATCTGTGGCTTTCTTTCAACATGAAGAACAAAAAAGCCTTTTTAAAAAAGAGACATTTTTGTTAATGATTTGTAGAAAAATACCCTATGAACCACAGAGAGGTGGGAACATCCCCTAATCCAACTGTGAACAGGGATATTATCACAAATTCCCATTGTTATACCAATTTCCTGGCTTCTCCTTGTATAATTAGTTCTGGGTCTTCTATCAGAGGTCTCTTTCTAATTGTGGCAATTATAAGTACATAAAAATTCATTCACACCTGGGGTTTACTGCTTTACCTGAATTGCTTTTGCATCTGTTATATAGAAATAAAACCACCTATTTCCTATACACATTATGTAAGTAGGAAGTAATATTTTTAGAACACAAGCAATAAAGACAGTTCAACTCAAATATCTCTTTCACATTTGAGTTATAGGTGTAATCTCTGACTACAAAAAGGAATCACATCTTTGTAAACATTGCTTTGTGTAATGATTGGAGTTAAAGTGGAGGATTGGGAAAAAGCAATGAGAACATAATAGAATCACTGAGAAATCATAAATTGGGACAAAGGCAACAGTCCTTTCTGGTCATTTGACCTCTGAAGCTGTCTCTGGGATACAAGCTTCACTGGTCAGTGTAACTAGTGATACTAAATGACAGAACACACCTACCCTTGAGGTCATTCTGACCACATATCTGCTAGTGGATAAAAGTAAAATAAATCCTATACCCTAAAATGCAGACACACTTAGGAAAATGTCTTTCAATTAAGGTAGGCCTCCTGGAAGTTGGAAAAGGAAAATAAGTTCTCTGGTTGTGGATCTTAGACATGACCACAAAGAATCCAAGGTATAATCATTGTTTAACTATATGTATGTGAGATTTTGTGTAAAAGAGGACTGGGTTTTGATTCATCCATGACTTGAGGAATGCCATTTTAACTTGAACAAAATCAGCTTTCACTATTCTTTGTGATTTTTTGGTTGTGTTTATAATCCAAACTAATAATCATTCATCTTTGTACAGTGATACATAAACATAAATGACATTATTTCACACACACACACACACACACACACACACACACACACACAATTGTTCTACTCAGTTAAGAAAATTTACCTTTCTTCTATCTTTGAGCAGTTCTTACCACCTCCACTGCTTTTACCTGTCTCAGCTCCCTATCACCTCTTACCTGGATTATACTGATAGTCTTTTAGTGTGTATCCCCATTTCTACATTTGTCCAAACTAGACCCTTAAAAGCCTATTAGATTTCACCATGCTTCTGTTCCAAACCTCTTCAAGGCTTTCCATCTCAGTAACACTAATGAAGCTCTACATAATCTAGATCCACATCACTCCTCTACTCATTTACCATTCCTATGCTTCTTACACATTTTATGCTACAGTCATTGGCTTCATTGCCATTTTTGTCATACACGATTATGTTTCTTCTTTTAATCCTTTGCTCTAGCAGTTTGTTATAACTATTATCTATGCTCTGTCTGTATATTATTCAACACTTCATTAAATTCCTTAATTAGGTAAAAAGAATTATGACTTAGTAACATACTTACTGATTGGAGTTATTACAGCAAAAATCAGAGAAAAAGCAACAAGAAAAATATATACATTGATGGAATACAGTGAAATACATCTGAGATTCTGAAGTCTTTCCTAATTCAAAACTAGTCAAACAGTAAACTACTGTGGATACTACTCTAGAAGAAAAAGAAAAGTATTGAGCTGATTGGTTTTTATCAAGTTGAAGCAAACTAGAGTCACCTGTGAAGAGGGACCCTCAATCTTGAAATTTCCTTTATTGGACTGGCATGTGTGCAACTCTGTGGAGGCATTTTCTTGACTGATGATTGATGTGAGAATACCAATCCCTTTATGGTTTACACCACTCCTGCGAACATGGTCCTTGCTTGTATAAGAAATTGGACTGAAGGAGGCATGGGGATGCATGGCTTCCTCCATGGCTCCTGTTTTAGTTCCTGCCTCCAGATTCCTGTCTAGCTTGAGTTTCTGCCCTCATTTCCCTCAGTGATGGACTGTCATGTAGAAATTTAGGTCAATTAAATGTCAAGTTGCCTTCTCATGCTGTTTTTCACAGCAACAGAAGTCAAAGTAGGACTTCCATTTAAACCCCAGGAGCTGAAGTTTATATTGTGCTTGGTGACATAGACACATCTCACTTGCAATCTGCTTTGGAATCTGAAAATCAAGATCCCAAATATGAAACAGGTGTACAATGTCAATTACGAAAGTATATAAAGTAATCATGATAACAGAGTAACATGCTGTAGTTCATTTCCCCAGGTGTATATAACAAAATAAAGCCTATCAGTAATACATGTGTAAATGTAACTATTATTCTCCTGACTCAGTTGTTGTCTGGGAGGCCTACTACCTCTTCCTGTTATCTTAGGCCTAGTCCTGGAAGCATCTAGCCCCTGAACAATCTAATCTAGGCCTAGAATGTTTTCAGCCTCTGAGACTTACTTAAGAAACTCACCCTTACTTGTTCTTTCTGAGATCTGCTCTAGCTGGTTCCAGGTTAGATTGTATGGAGCCTAGAAGCCACCAGAATAGGCTTAGGTTAGCAGAAAAAGGCAATAAGCTTCCCAGACAAAAACTATGTCAAGAGCATAAAAGTTACTTTTACACATGGTGCTCAATGTGGTTGGTAAGAAAATACAATGTGATTGAAGAAGAAGAGGAAAGCCCACAAACATTGCAGAAGCAGAGGACTTCTGACAGAAAGCCACAGAGGAGAAATTCACCTGGGATCATCTCCAGAGCAAGATTCAATTCTTCAAGTTTGTCTCAAATCCCAGAGAGACTCAGGAGATCTCAGAGCAGTGGGAACCTCAAGATCAGAAAAAGGAACCACATAGGAGCCTCTCAGACAGTAATCACAGTAAGCCACCCCAAATGAAAATTTGAATTATATAGATAGATGTTTCTGCATTTAAAATGGGAAACTCCATTTCAGATCCCTTGAGAACCAGGGTAGGAGTTGAAGGGATAGAAATGTTTCTTGAAAAAGCCACTGCAGTACTCATTGCAATCATGACCAGTGCAGTAAACCCTTCTCTATGTCAAGTGCAATCTATATTTTTTTCTCTTAAAAAAGATTGAAAGAATAGCTGTACAACAAGAAAAATAGCTATGATGATACAAAGACCTTGAGAGTCAAGGGACAGAGGAACTAAGAGATCAGAAAATTGTCAACCTATGGTGCCTAATGAAAATGATGATCAAAGTAGATGGCCCATTGATAATGAATAAGAAGTCTGGCTAGCACACACTTATACTACATGATGAAGTAAGACAGACTCCATCATGTAGGTTTCAACAAGCTGCTGCTAATTTGGCTGGATACAAAATTAACTCAAAAAAGTCTGTAGCCTTCCTATAAACAAATGACAAGCTTGCAGAGGAAGAAATTAGGAAAGCCATACCCTTCAAATTAGCCACAAGCAAAATAAAATACGTAGGAGTTACTCTAACTAAGCAAGTGAAGGACTTGTTTGAAAAAAAATTCAAAACTCTGAAGAAGGAGATTGAAGATGACATGAGAAGATGGAAGGATTTTCCTTGCTCATGGATAGGGAGAATTAACATAGTAAAAATGGCCATCCTACCAAAAGCAATCTACAGATTCAATGCAATCCCTATCAAAGTACCTACACAATTTTTTAAAGACATTGAAAGTTCAATTCTGAACTTCATATGGAAAAACAAAAAAACCCAGAATAGCAAAAATGATGTTGTACAATAAAAGGTGCTGCGGAGAAATCTCCATACCTGATCTCAAATTGTACTATAAAGCAACAGGAATTAAAACAGCATGGTACTGGCACAGCAACAGGCTGATTGATCAGTGGAATCGAATTGAAGACCCAGATATGAATCCAAACACATATGGTCACTTGATTTTTGACAAAGAAGCCAAATCCATTCCATAAAAAAAGATAGCATCTTCAACAAATGGTGCTGGTCTAACTGGATTGTCTATGTGCAAAAAAATGCAATTAGACCCATATTTGTCACCTTGCACAAAACTCAAATCCAAGTGGATTAAAGACCTCAACATAAAGCCGGAGACACTAAGTCACTTAGAATAAAAAGTGGGGAAGAGCCTGGAACATATTGGCACAGGAGATAACTTCCTGAAAGGAACACCAACAGCCCAGGCCTTAATGTCAACAATTAATTAATGGCACCTCATGAGGCTGAAAAGCTTCTGTAAGGCAGGTGACACTGTCAAGAGAACAAAGCGACAGCCTACAGACTGGGAAAAGATCTTCACCAACCCTACATCTGACAAAGGTCTAATATCCAAAATATATAAAGAAATCAAGAAATTAAACACCACCAAACCAAATAACTCAATTGAGAAATGGGGCTTGGAACTAAACAGAATTCTCAACAGAAGAATATCAAATGGCTGAGAAACACTTAAAGAAATGCTCAACCTCCTTAGTCATCAGGGAAATGCAAATCAAAACAACTCTGAGATTGGTTCTTACACCCATCAGAATGGCTAAGATCAAAAACTCAAGCGACACCACATGCTGGAGAGGATGTGGGGAGAGAGGAACACTCCTTCATTGCTGGTGGGAATGCAAACTAGTATAATCACTTTGGAAATCTATCTGGTGCTATCTCAGAAAACTGGGAATAGGGCTTCCTCAAGACCCAGCTATTCCACTCCTTGGAATATACCCAGAAGAAGCTCCAGCACACAACAAGAAAATTTGCTCAACCATGTTCATAGCAGCCTTATTCATAATAGCCAGATCATGGAAACAACCTAAGTGTCCCTCAGTAGAAGAATGGATAAAGAAACTGTGGTATATATACACTATGGAATACTACTCAGCTATTAAAAACAAGGAATTCCTGAAATTTGTGGATGAATGGATTGAGCTAGAAATGATCATAATGAGTGAGTTAACCCAGAAGCAGAAAGACTCAAATGGTATATACTCACTTATATCTGCATACTAGCCCAATGTGCATGTCCCACAAAAGCCTTCCCTTACCAGGAAACTGGGACAGAGGGGAGGACATCCTATTGGGACTCTAGATGAGAGAACCATGGGAGAATAGCAATGTAGAAGGATCCAGAGGGTCCTAGAAACCTACAAGTAGAACATTATGATAGGCAAATTTGGGCCAAGGGGTCCCGTTCAAACTAAGGCACTAGCCAAGCACAATACAGGCGGTAAAATTTAAACCCGTACCCAGATCTAGCCAATGGACAGGACAGTCTCCATACTTGAGTGGAGAGTGGAATATGACTTTCTCATGTACTGGGGTGCCTCACATTTGACTAGGTCCCCTGGAGGGGGAGACCTAGTGGCACTCAGAGGAAGGACAGCAGGTCACCGAGAACAGACTTGATACCCTATGAGCATATACAGGGGGAGGTAATCCCTCTCAGGAACAGTCATAGAGGAGGGAATAAGGGGAAAATGGGAGGGAGGGGAGAATGTGAGGATACAAGGGATGGGATATCCATTGAGATGTAACAAGAATAAATTAATAAAAATAAATAAATAAAAAACAAGGGCATCATATACAGGGGGAAGAAGTCCTCCTCAGTCACAGTCATAGTGGGAAGGAAGTAAAGGGAAAATGTGAGGGAGAAAGGAATGGGAGGATACAAGGGATGGGATAACAATTGAGATGTAATATGAATAAATTAATAAAATATATTTAAAAAAACAAGCTGCTGCTGCTTCTTTTTATTATCTTTTTATTTTCATCCTTATCTTTATTTTATCCTTATTCTTATCCTTTCACAGTTTATATACCCAGACAAAATCTTTCAAGCAGTACAAAAGTCATAGTGTGTTTACATTCTATTTCTCTATAGATAAATGATTACAATGGGTATACAAAAGATAATCATGTTCCCTAATATTTTCACATGATCAAATGTTTTATGTATTATGGGTGAGGAACAAACATGAATAACAAGCTATTTCTAAGAACCCACATACATTTGTACATAAGCAACTTGTTATGTATTAACAGAGTATAAGCAAGCAAAGTAATTTCTCAGCCAGCTTTTCTTTATTGGCAGGCTACAATTTGCAGTTACAAAGAAGGAATCAATTATCTTAAGAAGTAATCTTATGAAGATCTTAAAGGAATCACAAATCTAAACTCCTATATAAAAATAACCAGCCATTTCTATTTTAAGTCTTAAAGGTGCTCATCCACTCATTAGTATGTTTTATTAAATCATATCAGGAAGCTGAGGGCAGAAAAATAGAATAAAGAAATCGATTGTCATCTCAGTCACCAGCCTGGTTTGAAAGAGTCACATCAGACAATGCTGCTATAGGCAATTGTTCTTGCTTTGCCAACTTCAAAACGTCACTAGCTTTACTATTAAGAGTGTGCTTTCTCCTAAGTTCAATTGTCCTCTAAGATTTCCTATATCAAGGCCAACAGCAAAAACCTTTTTACATTACTTTGCTAAACAATCTCTTTTTCCCTAAGACTTTCTATATCAGAGACACTAGCAAAAACATCTTTACCTAACCTTGTTGAACAGTCTATAATTTCCAAATTCTTTCTAAGGGTAGTGATCACTGTTATCAATCTATATCCTTAGGTTGTTTTCAGAGATGGTGGTTGAATCATTAATCTGCTCCAGCCGCAATGCCTGAAAAAGATCAAGCATTGTTATTTAGTATGGCAATGATACTGCCCAGTGAGGGGCTGGAAGCCCCCTTATAGTACTCACACCATTCACATATTAAGGGGATTATAAGGGCCGCAAAGGTAACAAGCAGAGCTGTGCTCCATAACAGCATGAAGTCCTCAGGACACGTAGTTCTCAGGGTTATGCCTCTCCGAGAAACACCTATCATGGGTTTGCTAACTGGTGGGTGGGATTTCATGAGTTCTAGAGCTGTTTTTCTGTTCCTCTTGAGTGGACCCACAACATACACCATTAATATTTAAATAATAATGTTTGAATCTTTTTAATAACTTATCAGTTTCTATCTAACCACCTGCCATAATACTGGTTTATATGGGCCATTAACCTCATTATGATAGATAATATCTCCCATTGACTGATCTTGTATTGTGTTACAAAATGACATGAAAAATAACAGATACATACTGGATTTCATTATCAAGGTTGTACAATAAAGTGACACTTCTATGCTATTAATTATCTGTAATTTTACCTCTCCAATGTTTTGATTTTAAGTTACCATTCCTAATTTCTTTATATTTTAAATAGAGACACTCAAATATGATAAGGCCCATAATATTGTAGGGCTCAAAAAAAGATTTGCTAGCTTAAAAAAGATTTACTAGCACACAAAAGGTAATTACAGAGAATTTATAAAAGGCTATCCGTCTTTATTAAAGGCACAACTATTATTTCCCTAGCTACTTTCTAATTGCACACTTTATTATTGTTGACAAATTCAAAAGCTTAAGATTCAATTATAAAGACTTGTTATTGACTGCAACTCTGTCCCTATTAACTGTTCTTATTATAGGGAATAAACCAAACTGTCCAATTCTATCGCTAATTCATAAGGAACAGTTCCTTGATGAATTAGAACCTGACTATTTGATTAATGAGTTATTACAAATACATTCTCTTTAAATGATTTTCAAGTCATAAGTTGACAGTCCTCCTATATTCTGAATTAAAAGCAATGTCTTTTGTTTTTGGATCTGACATTAGTCATTATTGTTTAACTTAATGTTGGTTATGATCTTTATATGTGCTATAGGACATTCTACTGCAAAGAACATTTAAAATGTATTACAATGTATATCCATACATTATCATCTCTGCATATGAAAAATATTCTGAACTGAGTGAAAGTTTTGGAGTAGTAAAATGTATGATATAATATTACTATATTATGTTCTGGGGCGGTACCGAAGTTGTATCTCAAAACACCTGGATTATTTTCTTTTTTTCTTTGTTTGTTTTTTGTTGTTGTTGTTGTTTGTTTTTGTTTATTATTTACTTATTTGTATTAATTTATTCATATTACATCTCAATAGTTATCCCATCCCTTATATCCTCCCATTCCTCCCTCCCTCATGCTTTTCCCCTACTCCCCTCCCCTATAACTGTGACTGAGGAGGACCTTCTCGCCCTGTATATGCTCATAGGGTATCAAGTCTCTTCTTGGTAGCCTGTTATCCTTCCTCTGAGTGCCACCAGGTCTCCCCATCCAGGGGACGTGGTCAAATATGGGGCACCAGAGTTCATGTGAAAGTCATACCCCACTCTCCACTCAACTGTGGAGAATGTCCTGTCCATTGGCTAGATCTGGGTAGGGGTTCCAAGTTTACTGCACCTATTGTCCTTGGCTGGTGCCACAGTTTGAGCAGGACCCCTGGGCCCAGATCTTCCCGTCATAATGTTCTTCTTGTAGGTTTCTAGGGCCCTTTGGATCCTTCTATATCCCCATTCTCATCTAGAGTCCCAATAGGAAGTCCTCCCCTCTGTCCCACTTTCCTGGTAAGTGAAGACTTTCATGGGACATGCTCCTTGGGCTAGTGTCCAGATATAAGTGAGGATATACCATTTGACTCTTTCTGCTTCTGGGTTAATTCACTCATTGTGATCATTTCTAGTTCAATCCATTTGTCCACAAATTTTGGGAATTCCTTGTTTTTAAAAGCTGAGTAATATTCCATAGTGTAAATGTACCACAGTTTCTTTATCCATTTTTCTACTGAGGGACACTTAGACTGTTTCTATGTTCTGGCTCCATGAATAAGGCTGCTATGAACATGGTAGAGCATATGTCCCTGTTGTGTGCTGGAGCTTCTTACCTGGATTGCTTTCTTATCCCACATTTACCATAAAATTCCCCTAGGGCAGCCTAAGCATTGTATCTTTTGCTAACTCAAAAGTTGCAACTGTAGCTGGAGAAATTGTTAAATGTATCAGAGTGCTTGCTATTCTTTAGAAGGAGCCAAGTTCATTTCCTAGTACCCACATCTGGTGGTTCATAACCACATATAATTCCAATTCCAAGGGACTTGATGCCTCATTTGTCCTCCATAGTACCTGCATGCATGTGACTTTTATACAGAAGACACACATTTTTTAATCTTAAAATAAAGAAGTTGCAACTAGATTCAATGACACTTCCTTGCTTCTTCCCGATATATAAGAGATCAACTTTCCCATCTTTAATATGGAGCAATGCAATTGACGAACAAAATAAGAACGAGTGGAAGAATGAATGTAACCAGAATGTAGTTCATGAATATATAAAATTTCCAGTGATTAAATTAATTTTTAAAATCTCCTTAAAAGAAGTCATGAGCCGAAAGATCGAATCTTCTATATTGTTCAACGTTCTTTGCTGAAAAGAGTATTCAATGTTTTCAATATTTTCGTTATTTTATTTCAGAAAAGCTGTTCAATGTATGGATCTCCAATTGTCATGTGTCTAGCCTGCCCAAGGCCCTGGATTAAAGAAATGCAATCTCAACATATGAATACTTGGTTTCAGTTAGATCTGTTAATGACAGCAATTACTTTGTCTGTGATTATACTGTGGGGTGGGAGCTGAAGAATAAAAAGACTTGTTTTCCAGACACTATAAAAATAATCTAATTCAAAATATTTAAAAATACATCTTATTAAATTACTTTGGTTTTGTAAAGACCTCCAAAAGCTCTAATAAAGTATTTTCAATTTTGTATGTTTTTAAAATTGCTACCTCTTTAACACTGTATATGACATACATACTGAAACATCACAATGATAATCTTGCTACTACCATTGTATATGTAAGCAAGAATTTTGCACAAGATCTATATACTTTCATCCTTATTATAATCTGCAAAGGGGAAATATCAGGATGCTTATTTCATAGATAAGGAAATTAAAGGTCTTAGAAAGGTTGCCAATAACTGATGATCTAAATAGGGCACAACGCAATAACTGCAAGCCAATCTTCTTATTATTTAGTTAACAAAAAGATTTAATATTCAAAAGCTCAATACAGCTATTCCAACTATTTCTACCAATTGTACAAAATGGCCTCAGGAAAATATTGTTGCATATGTATCAAAGTTAAATTTTGTGAATTAATATATGCTCTCTTCTTTGGTGTCTTCATAGTCCAAATTATACTGCTTCCCAAGAACCACAGTGATATGCTGAAAAGAAAGCATAATATAGAAGAAACATTGCCATGAAAGCTGATACCTCTTTTCATCTTATGCAACTACAAGGCACTCAGAAGGTAACATCATTTTCTAGGTTTCACTTTTCCATGAAATCGAGAATATTTATGGATTATCAATTCCATTTTATAAATAAAGAATGAAGCTCTATCTTCTTATCCAATATAACAAACGCATATGTATGTATGTATGTATGTATGTATGTATGCTTGCATGTAATAACAATTTCAAAAAAATTGTCATGTATTTAAAGGAGAGTTAGGAGGGATATGGAGGGGTTGAGGGAGGAAAAGAAAGGGAGAAATCTTATGATAAAAATTAAAATCTTAAAACGGAAGATATAGAACACAACATAGCTCTTTTTAAAGAAACTATATATTTATATTGTACAACATATGTATTCACTGTTGCATATCCAATTCTACCTACTTAACATATTCATTACCTTATTTTTATCAGTTTACCAGTAAGAGGATTTAAAACATATTTTCTATTACTTCATTCAACCTTTCCGGAAATCCCCACAAATCCACCAAGAGATATGCTTCTGTAGTGATTGTAAATCAAACAAATGGATAAGATTTCCTATAAGTTTAGTACAATTTATAGTTTCTCACATTTCATAGGTTGCCTCTTTGTTTTATTGATTGCTTCCACTGTTGTATTTTTTCTTTTTTAGTTTAATTAATTGATATTGCGTCTTTGTTATGGTTGCTTGTATTTTGACGATTCTGGTTTAGAGATTCCCTGTGACTTTTCTAATCACTTTACAATTTTATACCATATGTGGCTATGGGTTCGATAAATGATGTTTCCCATGAGCTCATGTTTTGAACATGTGGTATGGAGCTATTTGGGGGAACTATTCTGAAAAGACTGGCTGCGGGAAGTTCTTTTCTTGGGAAGCCTGCTGGTACTTAGGGACATTTTGTACTTATCACATGTTCTCACCACTACATGTTTTCTGCCTTATCAGCCTCAACAGAGACAACTATGACAAAAATCTCTAAAAACACAAGCTAAACTACATACATTCTTCCTCAATTCAGTTGTTCCTGTCAGATATCTGGTCACACAGCAACAAATAATCCTAATGACATTAAGAAAGCAACTGTAGTGTTCTCAGTACATTTCATGCCACATTTTGTATAGTGTACAGAAATCAGCTGGAACTAAATTCTCCTCTTTAAATATTGTTGTTTGGAGACTAAGGATACCTATTAGATATCTTTAAAGGGATAGCAAATTTTCTAAACACTAGTGAAGATTATTTTTAGCATCAAAGTGGATTATGACAAATATGCAGACAGTCTCATCCTAAAAGTGACTAACCCTCCTGAATAGGCTAGGTATTTAATATTGCCAGAGTATTTTTACACTAAACAAAATATAATTTAAAAATTCCCCTAGAAAAGCTAAAAATAATATTTAATTATATTCAGTTGTTCTATGAAGAATACATTTTTCTACACACCTATAATGTAAAATGAACAAATTAAAATATATTTTAAAAATACTTCCTTACAATTATCTATTAATGTATATATATATATATATGGTGTTTGTGCATACATGCACATGATCATAGGCACATGAGTGCCACATTTGAAATGTGGACGTAAGAGGAAAATTTTCAGGAGTCAGTTCTCTCCTTCCATCATGTGTGCTCCTGGAGTCCAACTTAAATTGTCAATCTCAGTGACATTACCTACTGAGCCATTTCACTAAAATCCACTTTTTAAAGTTGTAATATATCATTCTGGTGGATGCCTTCTCTTGGTGTAAGAAAACCACAGCATTTCAGATAATCTGCTAGCTCTAAAATTTCTTGAGTACATATTTGGGTTATAAAAGTGGTTTTTCTTCTTGTTTAACTAGCATAATTGAAAAGTAACAGTTTTAATATTCTATAGTAACAAAAAGACATGTGAGAGCAAAGCACCACTGTTGTGTTCGCTTCCTTATTCAGTATAGTTTCTTGAAAATTAAGCAGCCATTGCTAAAGAAATCTTCATCGCTGAACCTTTTAACAGGTCATACTGGACCTTGCCTCATGTGTAGTCTGAACTAAATATTTATCATCTCTGTAATCTTAGAACAATTGGCAATCCATGAAAGTCATTCCTCTGAGCCCTTATGCATATTACTAAAATGAAAACTGGTGTAGCTCCTATAAATATTAGTGTAGAATACATTTTTTTAAAAATTTAAAATGTAACTACTTATGACTCAACAATACCATTCCTAGGTATTTGAAGGACTCTAAGCCAGAATATCATACAGATACTTGCACATCCATGTTAATTATAGCACCATTTGCAATATTCAAAACTATGGAATTAACCTAGATGTCATAAGCAGCTAATGAATAAAGAAAATGTGTTATACATACATAATGGATTTTTATTCAGCAGTAAAATGAATAAAATGTACCATTATCGGAAAAATGGGTAAAATTAAAAATCATCATATTATGCAAACAGCAAGAATCAGAAAGGCAATTATCAAAGACTTGCTGAGATGTAGAATCTGAACAGGAAAAAAAGACATGAAAGTATAAGAGAGGCTATGTTGGAAGGAAAAGAATGCTTCTAGAGAGGGAAGAAAGGTTAATATCATGAAAGAGCATCATATTCATGTATGAGTATGTAAACATAAAAATAATTTCTTTGGATAATTTACTGTTAAGCTAGTGAGACACTGTCTCAAAATAAAGTAAAAAAGTATGAAAGATAATACGCATATAGCTCAAATGTTCCCAGTGAACTTGCCTAGCATATATGTGGCCCTGTGTTCAATCCCCAATACATACATATATGTTATGTATGTAATATAATAATATATACAATAATATATATTATTCTTCCCTCTCAATAAAAAATGACCCTTCTGGTTTTTTCTCAATTGGCTTGAAAAATTATTTTTTTTAAAATTCAGTACTCTGTTGCCCTGCACTAGCCTCTTTCCCAAGTGCAAACATGGGTAGATCAGTATAATTCAGTACTTACCAATTGTCAGGACATGAGATCTGTCTTCATTCTAAAATTTGAAAAGAAAATCATTGCATCCCTATGCAATGCTGATTAAAAGATTTATCTCTTTTCATAATCAAAGTCAAGGGCAAAACTATCACATTTGCTATCAAATTGTATATAGCCAGCTAAAGAAACATGCTGTATCAGGCTATCCACTGCCAACAGCATATGCTAGCAATTAAAACAAGCTGTGGAGAAAGCATATGGTATCTTAAAGTGACTATTTTGGCAATATTCTGTCATATTTAGGGGACCCCTTTAGTAAACAACTCAACAAATTTAACCCATTCCTGGTACTGACGATTTTATTTGATAGGATAAGAAGTCTATTTGAGGCAGAATCTCCGCCATTATATTGGTGACTCAATTTAAAGTCCTTTTAATTTATTTTTATTTTTATTACATTTTATTATTACACATATATACAGTAATACATACAGCAAGAAGAACCATGAAACAATCAGGAATTATATAAATTCATAGTGGCTATTTGTATTTGACTATTTGGCTATTTGTATTTGACAACCTTGAAGAAAACATCTTTCCTGTCTTAGTGTGTCTAAAATTCTGAAAATAAATCAGTATCTATTATATCTCATCATTAAAGTCCTTTTATATATGTATATATTTTAGAAGCTTTGATAGTAATGGGGCATCCATATAGCTTTTCACAAGACCTTTAATGTTAGTTGTCTCTCCCCATATTCCCTTTTTAACCTTCCCATCCCACCCCCTTTCCTACTTAATCCTGTTATTCTAGTTTCCCCTTTATCTCTCTATAACTCTATAGTCTATGTCCACCTCCTTGGAAGATCCCCTCTTCTCTGATTCTCTCTAGTCCATCATAAGCTACTTAGCTCATTGGGTATTCTAAATGAAACACATATTTCTAAAGCTTAAAAGCCAACATCCACACATAAGTGAAACATTCCTTAATTTTTTCAATTTTTAAATAAATTTTAACATATACACTTATATTATTACACATGAATAAAATAAACTACATACAGCAGGGAGAACCATGAGACAATCAGGAGTTATATAAATGTTACGTTCACAGTGATTTGGCTATTTGTATTTGGCAAACGTGAAGTAAACATCTTTCCTATCTTGTCAGGTCTAAATTTCTGAGTGAAAAATCTATCTATCATATCTCATCTCTATTAATTTAAGACATCTATCTTGATCTAAAAACATCTTAAATTAGACTAGTTTTTTAAATGATCATGATTTGTATCAATATACAAAACTCTATAACAATGAATTAAAAATAACCTTATTTGTGGGTAACAATTAAGGCCTTGAGTTGAGGAGTAGATTCAATAATCTACATTTTGTTCTATCCTCCCTCAATATTTCTATATCTCCCTTTCTTTCTTTTCGGCTACTATCTCCTTATTTACAAAAGAAACATAAAGGAAAAAGAGAGACATCACTGAGTCCAACCTAGTTTTCTCTCTAAGACCAGTAATAACTTATAACCACCTACCAATGAAAATATGTGTCTGTAGCACAAGAGAGCAAACAGAAACCTACCCAACCTCCCTTAGAGAAACTGGGACATTTTTTTCTTAAAGTTTCTTCAGGCTGATTTAGGATGAATAATACCTTTAAAATTGACCAGAAAAAAATGTGGGAAATGGTTAAGTAAGCCAGGGATAGCATTTGTGGTCCAGTTTGTAAATGTTGAGAAATTCCTGGCTTAATATGAGTCCTGTGTGGGACAGTATAAAATGCTGGACCAATTGAAATCAGAAGCTTTCTACAATGCTGTCCTGGAAGCTGTCCAATTCTGATGGATGACAGCAGCTGAGGTGCCTGGGGCTGGAACCTGGAGGATGCAGGATGTCAGCATGCAGCATGATGAGAGGAATGAGTCCTGTCAGGTCTGATCCAGCATCAGTGTCTGGTTCTTTTGTTCTGAAAACATAAATTCTCACAAGCATTATACAGTTCTACCATTATAATTGTATGAGGTGTTCAGGATGTACAGAGCAATTAAAGCTGGTTCCCTGCTCATTGTATGAGCAGAAGTAAGACATATGCAAATCTTCCTTCATGCCATACTAAGAATGACCTCTAATGATAAGTCATAGATAATCTGTGACCAACATGAAGCCTTGTCTATGCCTAGACATTCATATCTTAACCAGTCTCAGAGCTATTCCCATGTAGTGGGATTAACAATGTAAATTACCTGCTTGTTCTGCAGTTTGAATTCTTTACATCCTGATTGAAGCCCCTCCCTCATCACCTCCTGATCCCAATCTCTCCCTCATCCCCTTTCCCTCCCTCCCCTAGTCCTTGGAAAGGGGAGCCCTCCTCCCGTAACATCTGACCTCTGTTTATCCAGTGTCCTCTGAACTACATGTAACCTCTTCCTCTGTAGCCTGGTAATGCCACCCTACACTCTCATCACTCTGTCCAGTGTCCAGCTTCTATTCTCAGTAACTATCCCTATCCCCCACTGGGTGGAGTCTCTCAGAAGACATCCATATTGGGCTAAAATCTACTTATAAGTGAATACATGCCATGCATGTCTTTTTGGGTCTGGGTATCCTCTCTTAGGATAATCATTTCTAGTTTCATCCATTTGCCTGCAAATTTCAAGAGTTCCTTGTTTTTAAAAGCTGAGTAGTATTCCATTTTGTAGACATACCACAATTTCTTTATCCTTTCTTTGGTTGAGGGACATATAGTTTGTTTCCAGATTCTGGCTATCACAAACAAACCTGCTATGAACATAGTTGAGCAAATGTCTTTGTTGTATGGTGGAGCATCTTTTGGATATATGCCCAGGAGAGGTATAGTTGGGTCTTGAGGTATCACTATTCCCAATTTTCTGAGAAAGTGCCAGATTGATTTCGAAAGTGATTGTACAAGTTTGCACTCCCACCAGTAGTGGAGGAGTGTTCCCTTTCTCCACATCCTCACCAGCATGTATTGTGACTCACATTATTGATCCTCACCATTCGGATAGTTATAAGATGGGATCTCAAGGTTGTTTTGATTTTCATTTCCCTGAGTAGTAGGGATGTTGATCATTTCTTTAAGTGTTTCTTGGCCAATCGATATTCCTCTATTGAGAATTCTGTTTAGTTCTGTACCCCATTTTTAAAAATTGTATTAATTTATTCAGATTACAACTCAATTGTTATCCCATCACTTGTATCCTCCCATTCCTCCCTCCCTCCCACTTTCACCCTGTTCCCCTCCCCTAGGTCTGTGACAGAAGGGGACCTCTTCACCCACTATATGGTCATAGGTTATCAAGTCTCATCTTGGTAGCCTGCTTATTCTTTCTTTGAGTGCCACCAGGCCTCCCCACCAAGGGAAGGTGGTCAAATATGGGGCACCAGAATTCATGTCTAAGTCAGTGCATGCTCTCCACATAACCATGGAGAATGTCCTGTCCATTGAGTTGATCAGAGTAGGGGTTCAATGTTTACTATTGTACTGTCCTTGCTTAGTGCTATAGCTTGAGCAGACCCTCCTGGGCCCCGATACATCCATCATGATGTTCTTCTTCTAGAAACCTCTGGGTCCTTTTATTTCCCCATCTCTTATATTTCTCTTACCTAGAGTCTCAGTAGGATGCCCTCACATCTATCTCAATCTCCTGATAAGTGACGACTTTAGTGGGACATGCCTCTTGTGCTAGTGCCCAATTATAAGTGAGTATATACCATGTGAGTCTTTCTACTTCTGGGTTAACTCACTCATTATGATCATCTCTACCCATTTCTAACTGGATTATTTGTTTTGGTGGCATTTTAATTTCTTCAGTTCTTTTTAAATATATTTTATTAATTTATTCATATTACATCTCAATTGTTATCCCATCCCTTGTATCCTCCCATTCCTCCTTCCCTCCCATTTTCCCCTTACTCCCCTCCCCTATGACTGTTACTGAAGGGGACCTCCTCCCTCTGTATATGCTCATAGGGTATCAAGTCTCTTCTTGGTAGCCTGCTATCCTTCATCTGAGTGCCACCAGGCCTCCCTATCCAGGGGACATGGTCAAAAATGGGGCACTAGAGTTTATGTGAAAGTCAGTCCCTACTATTTTGGATATTAGACCTTTGTCAGATATAGGGTTGATGAAGATCTTTTCCCGATGTGTAGGTTGTCACTTTGTTCTGTTGACAATGTCTTCTGCCTTACAGAAGCTTTGCAGTTTCATGGTGTCCTATTTATTAATTGTTGATCTTAATGCCTGAGCTGTTGGTGTTCTGTTCAGGAAGTTGACTTCTGGGCCAATGAGTTCTAGGCTCTTTCCCACTTTTTCTTCTAATAGATTTAGTGTGTCTAATTTTATGTTGAGGTCTTTAATCCACTTGGACTTTTGTTTTGTACAGGGTGATAAATATAGATCTATTTGCATTTTTTACAAGTAGCCATCCAGTTAGACCAGCACCATTTGTTCAAGATGCTATATTTTTTCTATTGTATGGTTTTTGCTTCTTTGTCAAAAATCAAATGACCATACATGTGTGGATTTATTTCTGGGTCTTCGACTCTATTCCATTGGTCAACTGGCCTATTTCTATGCCAGTACCATGCTGCTTTTACTACTGTTGCTCTATAATACAACTTGAGATCAGGGATGGAGATTCTTCTGGCAGATCTTTTATTGTACAGGATTGTTTTAGCTATCCTGTTCTTTGTTTGTTTGTTTGTTTTTCCATATTAAGTTGAGAATTTATCTTTCCAGTTCTGTAAAATATGTGTTGGTATTTTGATAGAGGTTGCATTGAATCTATAGATTACTTTTGGTAGGATGGCCATTCTTACTATGTTGATTCTCCTAATCCATGAGCATGGGAGATCTTTCAATTTTCTGAGATCTTCTTCAATTTCCTTCTGTAGAGACTTGAAGTGTTTTTCATATAAGTCTTTTACTTGCTTGGTTAGATTTACACCAAGATACTTTATATTATTTTGGACTATTGTGAAGGGGGTGGTTTCTCTAATTTCTTTCTCAGCCCATTTGTCATCTGTATATAGGAGGGATACTGACTTTTTCATGTTAATTTTGTATCCTGCCACTTTGCTCAAGTTGTTTATCAGCTGTAGGTGTTCTTTGGTAGAATTCTGAGGGTCACTAATATATACTATCATACATCTGTGAATATCAGTACTTTGATTTCTTCCTTTTTGACTCGGATCCCCTTGATCTCCTTTAAGCTGTCTTCTTGGCTCTAGCTAGGACTTCAAGTATTATATTGAAGAAAAAATGAAGAGAGTGGACAGCCTTGTCATGTCCCTAATCTCAGTAGGATTGATTTAAGTTTTTCCCCAGTTAGTTTGATATTGGCTATAGACTTGCTATATATTGCCTTTACTATGCCTTGTATCCTTAATCTCTTTAAGACTTTTAACATGAAAGGGTATTGGATTTTGTCAAATGCCATTTCAGCATCTAAAGAGATGATCATGTGGGTTTTTTTTCTTTCAGTTTGTTTATATGGTTGATTACATTGATGGATTTCAGTATATTGAACCATCTCTGCATGCCATGATATTTCTCTTTCTTGGTTGGGGTTACCTAGCTTGGACTGATTTTTTTTCTAGCTCCATCCATTCAACCGAAATTTCAGAATTCTATTTTTATTAACATCTGAATAATATTTCATGTTGTAAATGTATCACATTTTCATTGTTCATTCATCACCTGATGGACATCTAGGCTGTCTCTAATTTCTAGCAATTATGAATAGAACATCAATGAACATGAAGTACCAAGTTATCCGTAGTAAGATGTAGACTCCTTTGTATCTCAAGACTGATGTAGCTGTATATTGGGATTATTCTCCACAACCTCATGGTAAGGACTTATTCCTGAAGACATATATGATTGTACAAGAAGAAATCCATCTGGTGCCTAGAGAGAAACTTCATTCCTACTGACTAGTGTTCATTGTGCTAAAAGGCGGTATGCATACTACTGGAAGAGAAATCCAGTCATCAATATCACCCAGCTATGAACAGTGTAACCTACAATAATGAATTGTCTTTAAAATATGTTATGATATGACTGGTATAATAGAGGCACAAATATTATGGGACTAACAAACCACTTTTTATTGGACTTAAGACCCACTTCATGAGATGGAACCCACACCTGACATTAGTAATATGGCTAAAATTCTCAGACTAGATAGGTAATGGGCTAAGGGGAAAGTAACACCTAGCATTTTTTAAATGAACATGGCAATAAAATTACTCATAATGGCATATTGCTGTACTGATAGATCAGTGCATCACTGAGCCTCATCAGAGAAACTTCTCCTTGCAGTACACAGCAGTTAACACAGAGACCCACAATTGGACAATGTGAAAAGTGTTAGAAATTTGAAGCACTCAGTTCTAAATGGGATGTCTTTATCAAACCCTTCCCCTCAAGGCTCAAGCATCTATGCAGAAGAGGAAGTGGAAAGATTGTAAAAGCAGGAGATGGTGGATGACTGTAAGGGAATAACGTCTTCCATACACACAATAGGGATGGTGTACATATTAATTCACATAGACTATGACAGCATTAGCAAAACCTGGATAAGTTCAAGCCAGGCAAAATGCTCACATGGAGAAGTGGAAATGGGCACAAAGTCCTACCCCACAATCAAAAAACTATTTAATTTAACTTAATTGATACCTGCTCTATGAGGGAAAATATTTTTCTCCAATGGAGTGCTATTGACTATATCACTCATATTTCATGGCAGGTCCTGTACTCAGAAGCAGTTGAGCAATGCAAAGTGAATTACATTATTTCTAAGGTGCTTTTTTGTTTCATTTTTATTTTGTGTTTTTCATCTTTTATTTTTATTTTTGGTTGGTTTTGACTTTTTTTTGGGGGGGTAAGAGAATATGAAGTTGGGTAGGAAGGTGGTAAATACAGTTTAGGAGTAGTTGAGAGATGGTAAAATATGATCAGAATATATTATATAAAATTTTAAGTTAAATTAAAAGGTCATGAATCGGTATTTGTGTGTCTTCTGAATTGATGTACCAGTTTTGGTGCCTGAAGTGAGCTAATGATTATACTTGCTGCTTATGGAAAAAAGTCACTATCACTAACTGTGTGGTCCATGTGTCTTCTCCTCATCACTGTACTTCTGATACACTGCCATGCTAAAATGTCCATGAATGATGAACAGTGACTACACAAACAGTGAATGCACAATGAATTGGTTTGTTGGCTCTGTCTCTTAACAATTAAACTTTATTATACAACCCAACTAGCTTACACAAGAAGGAAAAAAGGTTAAAGGTACAAAAGAGTGAACCTTCCGGTATCCTTTCCACGGGATGAGTCCTTAGGTGTCTCTCTGGCCCGCGTGATAGTCCAGCCTGTTCGCTTTCTCCACACGCACTCCCAAACCCCTGGCTGAATCTGTTGTTTTTTCCTTCCCCACCTGCCTGAGTCACATGGGAAGGGCGGTCTCCTTCTCCCATTGAGGGTCCATTAGGAAAACAATAGCCCCGGTGGGGTTCCCAGGTCTGCTTCCTGAATTCCAGGCCCAGGATGGCTCCACTCAGTCTATCACAAGGTATTCATGGGGTGCCCCAAGGGTAAAGCCTGCCAAGACTGCTTCCACCTGTGACAAAGCTTAATCTTTCCCACATTGGTTCTTGAAGATGGAGTGAAAAAAGAAAAGTAGATAAGATAAGGAATATAAAGCAATGCTTACTGGTAGCACCTTTGCCTCCTTGGTCATTGCATTACCCTTCGACCTGTAATTCAATGGTCCCCCATCATAATAAGAACAGAATCCAGAAATTTTACTGTAACTCTTTCCTATCTACCCACTCTCCTTGCTTTTGGACTCCAGACACATATTACTGCAATATCTTGAAAGTCTGATGTCTTTCTTGTCTTACAGCACCCTCTTATATTTTGCCCTTTGCTTGAAAGATTCTTTCCATTTCCTCAATCTGGATGACTCCTCCTTCACTCCTTGAAGCTTACATAAATATTACCTTTTGCTGACAATCCTTCCATGCTGGGTATATCTAAATCCTCCCACCCCTGAATCTTCCTTTTGGAGTTAAACACGTTGTTTGTTAATGTCAATGTACTTGTGAAGATTAAAAATGATTTTATTTTTCTGTTGTTTGTCTCCTCCACTAAACTATAAGACTTGCTGAAGAGTGATTGGATTATCCTCAGATCAGTACCACTAGTCAAACTTCACAGAAGCCTTTTGACAATAAAGTATATCATTACTCTTCTTTCTATGATACTTCACTTTAGAAAAAGTGACAATACTCATTCCAATTTGCTTAGTACCTTTCACCTGAACTAAAAAATCAAAGGCCCCAGCTGACACCACAAATCAATGGTCAACAGCAAAAAGAGAAAAATATAGGGAAGATAGAACAAAAAGTAGATTAGTGACTCTGCTCCTCAACTTAATGTCTCAATTGTCACTCACAAGATTATTTTTAATTCACTGGTATAGAATTTTGTATATAAATGCAAAATAAGTTTAATTCTAGATACAGTGGTATAGAATTCAAATGTAAGTTTATTCTTCACAAACATTACACTATAATACAAGGTTTACTTCCAAAACTTTGAAAGTGCTATTGCAAGATTTTTAGGATAAATAAGTTATACAAGTTAATTTTCAGTTGATCAAATCATGGTCATGTCAATTACTAGGCTACTTTTATCACAGGAATATACATCTTAGGTGTGGCAGATAGATATGATTCTATAGAAAAATAAGGTAGGATAGTTATATAAGATCTTAAAAAACCTCAGACATACAGAATATGGCATTTAAAAATGTTTTTATTATTTTAAATATTCACTGACAATGAGACAGGTTAACTCTTGGCAACACTCAACCTACCTCAAAGAGGATGATAAGCATCAAAGAATATCCTTATGGAGATGGCTTCAAATGTGACAAATAAGCCACTGGAAACATGTCCATATTTCTACCACAGACAGAATTCTGCCTAAAAAAGGGCAAACCTGGATGCAGGCAGAGTCGATGGCCAAATTCTGCCAAGACAGGGTAAGTTTTTGCCTCACAAGTATGTCTGTCAGATATATTGGGCCAGAAGGCTGAAGATGCTCCATTGTTACAGAGAGTTTTGGGTGACTATTCAGGTAGCAAACTGTCTCTGTCATCTTCTCATTTGGAAAACTACTAACCTGCACTCCTGCCATACTCAGGTAATCAAGTTTATTCCTTCTCAAATCTCTGATGTCGTTGAAGACCAGT
This sequence comes from Acomys percivali, assembly GCA_907169655.1. Lineage (NCBI taxonomy): Eukaryota > Metazoa > Chordata > Mammalia > Rodentia > Muridae > Acomys > Acomys percivali. Next base: position 110,412,948 of record OU015760.1, read on the forward strand.
TAGCTTAGTTTTACTACGAAGCTTAGTTGCTTAGGGGTTAAGATGTTTTTAGGTCTAGATCCATGTTTTAAGTTGATAATGACAAGATGTGATGGAGATTGATTTACATTCAGAATTTTAGATGCACTAAGATAAGAAAGATGTTTTCTTCAAAGGCTGTCAAATACAAATAGCCAAAACACTAAGAGTGTAACATTTATATAATTCCTGGTTGTTTCATGGTCTTCTTGCTATAGGTAGTTTATTGTATATAAGTGTAATAATATAAATGTATATGTAATAAATAAAAAATGTTTAATTAGTAAAAATATATAAAAATAAATAAATGGTCTGTCATTGATTGTAATCAATCTATTTGCTCTATGTAAAGCTCTAGTTATATAAAGATATTTTGATTACCAGCTAGGGTTTTGCTTATCTTTTGGTCAAGAAAGCAATATCTCATTAAATATTTTGAAAACAAAAACATAGCACAGTTCTCAAACAATTTCCTCAATATCTATATATTAGAGTTAGACTTTCCTTTTACACAGGTGGTTCGGAGAAAGCATTTTCAAGCAACCTCAGGAGGAGCCCTTGAGAGCAACTTATCATGTGTTATTGACTATAAAAATTACTGAGAACACATTTAACAAAGATTATGATAAACTCACAGACTTCCAACATCCAGCTTTGCATGAAGTTGGACTATAAATCATTTACGATTTCTCCCCTGGTGGTACAGAAAGCAAAACAGCATATCCGTATAACTGTTATCAAACTTGTGGAGTATCTTTTGTGATTGTTACATGCAAAATACTATTGGTATTACCTGATTGTACAATGAATAATATGAGGGTGGGTGTCTTTCTAAAACTGTCACTGTAAGATTAAATGTTTCAAAACTGACTTTATTTATGATTCATTTTCATCTCCTTTTAAAAATTTTATAATAATTTATTCAGATTACATCACAGTTGTTATCACCTCACTTGTATCTTCTGATTCTGACCCCCTCCCTTTTCTGCCCTATTCCCCTCCCCTAGACCTCTAACACAAGGAGACCTCTTCCCCCACCATATGACCACAGCCTATCAGGTCTCATCTGGATAACCTGTTTCCCCTTCCTCTGTGTGCCACCAGTCCTCCCCACTAAGGGGAAGTGATCAAATCAGGGACACAAGAGTGCATATCAGAGGCAGTTCCCATGTCCCCCCAATGCCAGAGAACTCACTGTCTATATCTGACCAGGGGTTCTAGGTTCACTGCATGCATTGTCTTTGGTGGGCTGTGCAGGCTCCCCTGGATCCAGCCTTGATGATCTCCTTGTGGGGTTCCTGAACCTTCTGGGTCTCTTTATCTCCTGATTCTTCCATACCACTCTGGGGATACCACTCAGAGTCCAGCAGCAAGACCCAGCATCTATGCTGATGCCTCACTGGGTGGAGTCTCTCAGAGGATGTCTATGTTAGGCTAATATCCACTTATAAGTGAGTATATACCATGCATGTCTTTCTGTGTCTGAGTTACCTCACTCAGGATGATTTTTCTAGTTCTATCCATTTGCCTGCAAATTTCAAGATTCCCTTCTTTTTGATAGCTGAATAGCATTCTGTTCTGTAAAAGTACCAGTTTCTTTATCCGTTCTTTCGTTGAAGGACATACATCTAGGTTGTTTTCAGATTCTGGCCATTGTGAATAAAGCTTCTATAAACATAGTTGAGCAAATGTCCTTGTTGTATGGTAGAGCATCTTTCAGGAATATACCCAGGAGAGGTTTCGCTGGATCTTGAGGTAGCACTAGTCCCAATCTTCTGAGAAAGCGCCAGATTGATTTAGGGTTCTTATACACTTCAACCTCACTTCTAACCCATTAATCAGAGGAAGGGGAGAAAGAATGTTAATAGGAGAAAAGGTGTGTAGAGCTATTTAGATATAGTTCCTTGGGCTAATTCCACTCTGTGTGTCAGGATTACAACAATCCAGTCCAACAGCCAACACCAAACAACAACAGGAACTCATAGAAGTGGCACGATCCAGCAGAAACCTCAAGGAAGTGTCCAGAATCAGCCACAGTACCACAAGAAGTTCTCTGGAATGTTTCTTTGTTTGTCATTGTAAAGATCAACAAAGTCCAGTGAAGACCAGCAAAGAGTTGAATAGTGTAGCATTGTAGTAAGGCAAAAAGCCTCATCCCATTGTCCTTAGTTCCTTTTATACTCCTTTCAACCATCAAACACCTTATCATGTATCTGTTCCCAGCAATACATCACAGGCCCTCTCATAAGACATCTTCCAGAAAAACATCACATGACCCAACTGAGTCTTCAAAGAAACCAGAAACTTCCACTTTATATCAATAGGGAAAGTTAATTAATTAGATATGAGGGTGTGAAGCGTTTTCTTCCTGGATGAAGAAATACATAATTGATGTTCAAACTCAGTTCAAAATAGAATGTTTTGCATCAAGCTACACTTTTTGCAAGTGAGGAATTAGAACACCCAGTTGGAGAAATATAGACTACATTCTGCAGAAGAGTTATTTCAGAAAACATAAAACAAGTAAATTAAACTCCAAGTAAAGGAAGATAACAGATCCTCAAAGGAGCCATCTTAAAAGAATGCAATCCTCTAAGGTATTTTAATTCTTAAATATCATTCATAATCTAGACATAGCAATACTGGGAAATGACCAAAGTATATTTTATGCTAATTACCCAAGATGCAGTTGAGTTTTTATCATATTTATGTTATCATCTATCTTGAGGGCTAAGTTCAGGTTCAGCTTCTTGCTCTCAAAATGTGATCAAAAGCAGAGCAGCCCTCCAGAGCTCATTAGCAGTCTCCTGAGTCACCATTTCATGTTAAGCCTTTCTTTTTTTTCTTACATAAAAGATAACAAGCACAAATCAGCACCAATGTGATTTTTATTGGCATGACACACAAGTTTCTCTAGAAAAGTTATATGGAAATGTAATTGACATTGCTGCTTCTTCTTTATAGTCCAAAATAAAAATTCCCAATGTCTGGAAGAGAAGTCCCTTCTCTTGAGGCTTGGTAAGAGGCAGGTCCACTTCTCCCTCAGAAAGCCTGAAAATATCAAATAATTTCTTAGATACCCTTGCATGCTGCTGGTGTGTAGGAATCTTTGCTAGTGAGTATTTGCCTGACTTTTCTGAAGGTAAGAACCACCAAGGGTGTTTCTTAATATCTATACAGATCCATAACATTGAAACAGATTTAGTGGCTCTTACATTAGGCTGTGGAATGTTTATTTTAAGAAGTACTTGGGTGAATCCTGGCTCCATCCCAGAAGGCCTGTGGTAAGACTTCTACACCCCAGGCCCCTGACTACTGAGTGACCTTAGCAGTTAGCAATGTTCTGCTTCTTATATGTACCATCTCCTGGATCATAGCCCTACCTGTTATCATTAAAAATAGGGTAGAATGTAACAAATATGATATGGAGAGATTTATTGTAGAAGTGTAGTGAGAGAAAGATGTGTGCTCCTGGACCACAGCTCTACATGCATTCCCAGAGGGCACTGGCCATCAGGGACCATCAGAGGCCTCCAGCTATCATGGATCATCAAAGATAAATTGCACTTTCTCCCCTAGGGCTCCATTCTCTGGCCCACAACTTGGCCTGCATTACCTGTGTCCTGCCAATACCAGAAAAGACCAGATGTCTTAGGGCCAGCTTAAGAACACAAACAAAAAGAGCCAGGGAAATATGGCAATATAAGAACTCAGCTATCATTCAGCAGCAAGTCCAAGATATCTTTGAGGGGGGGATGTTATCTTATATGAAATATTTTTCACTTCACAGTGGCAGCCCATTCTTCCTCACCTCTTAGTCACACCTTCCCTCCATCTCTCCCATGCTCTCCCCTAGTACTCTAAAGAGGGGAGCTCCCACCCATCCATCTCAGATCATCAAGTTTCTTACCAGGATCTAGCACCTCCTCCTTCCCTGTGGCCTCACAAGACAATCCCCCCAAGGGGAAGTAATCAAAGAGCCAGAAAGAAGAGTCCAGGAAACCTCCACTCCCCTCAATAGAGGACCCACATGAAGGCCAGGCTACCTATCAGCCACATCTCATGGGAGAGAACCAACCCCTGACACTATTAATGATACTCTGCTACACTTTCAGACAGGAACCTAGCATAACTGTCCTCTGAGAGGCTCCACCCAACAGTGCTTGAAAAAGATGCTGGAACTCATGGCCAAGCAGTGGCAAAGCATAGGGAGTTTAGTTGAAAAGTGGAGGAAGGGGATGGGAAAAGGATCTGGAGGTAACAGGAGCTTCACAAAAAGACCAACAGAGCCAACTGACCAGGGTTCATAGTTTCCTAATGAGACTAAGGTATCAACCAAGGGCTTTGCATGGACTGGACCCAAGCCCAGGATATCTTAACACAGCTGAAGCATAAGAAAATGACCTTAAATCCAATCTTATGAAGATGATAGTGGCCTTTATAGAAGAAATGAATAAATCCCTTAAAGATGTATAGGAAAATACCATAAAAACAATAGAGACCTTTAAAGAGGAAACAAACATATCCCTTATGGAAACATGGGAAAATACAATTAAATATATGAAGGAAATGAATAAAACTGTTCAAGACCTGAGGATGGAAGTAGAAGCAATAAAGAAAACAAAAACTGAAAGAATACTGGAGATGGAAACCCTAGCATAGAGAACAGGTATTAACAGATGTGAGCATCATCAACAGATTCAAGAGATGAAAGAGAGAGTCTCAGGCTTAAAAGATATGGTAGAAGAAATTGATACATCAGTCAAAGAAACTGCTAAAGCTAAGAAAGTTCTGACACAAAACATCCAGGAAATCTGGGATACTATGAAAGACCTAATCAGTGAAAAATGGAAATAGAAGAAGGAGAGGAGTCCCAGCTCCAAAGCCAAAAAAATATTTTCAAGTAAGTCATAGAGGAAATTTTCCCAAACCTAAAAAAAGATATGCCTATAAACAAACCAGATGTATCCAGAACACCAGTAGAGTGGACTAGAAAACAAAATCCTCCCACCATATAATAATCAAAACACTAAAAACACAGAACAAAGAAAGAATATTAAAAGCTGCAAGGGAAAAAGGCCAAGTAACTTACAAAGAAAGACCTATCAGAATTATACCTAACTTCTCATCAGAGACTCTATAAGCTAGAAGGACCTGGACAGATGTCTTGCAGCCTCTAAGAGATCACAGATGCCAACCAAGACTACTATACCAGCAAAACTCTCAATCATTATAAAAGGAGAAAACAAGATATTCCATGACAAAACCAAATTTAAATAATATCTATCTACAAACCCAGTCCTATAAAAATACTAGAAGGAAATCTCAAACCTAAGGTTAACTACATACAAGAAAACATAGAAAATAAATAATTCCACACTAGCAAAAATAGTGGAGACACACACACATACACACATAAACACACACAGACATACTTTTAAAATATATTTTATTAATTTATTCATATTACATCTCAATTGTTATCCCATCCCTTGTATCCTCCCATTCTTCCCTCCCTCCCATTTTCTCCTTACTCCCCTCCCCTATGACTGTTCCTGAGAGGGATTACTTCCCCCTGTATATGCTTATAGGGTATCAAGTCTCTTCTTGGTACCCTGCTAGCCTTCCTCTGAGTGCCACCAGGCCTCCCCATCCAGGGGACGTGGTCAAATATAGGCACCAGAGTTTGTGTGAAAGTCAGACTCCACTCTCCACTCAACTGTGGAGACTGTCCTGTCCATTGGCTAGATCTGGGTAGGGGTTCGAAGTTTACTGCACGTAATGTCCTTGGCTGGTGCCATAGTTTGAGTGGGACCCTTGGGCCCAGATCCGCCATTCATAATTCTTTTTGTCAGGCTTCTGTGCAGCACTCCCCTCTGCAACAGCAATAAGCAAGACATTAATCCTCTTTTCCTATTTTTGTTTATTCTATGGATCCCACATAAAGAACTAATCTAATTAGCTAATTAAATTAGCTCCAGCTATCCCTACAAAAATAAATTCCTGGGGTAAACTCTATCTGGCCTCCCTAAACCCAGAGCCTAAGCTGATGCCCTTAATGATCATAATTCATGTTTTCTTGAAATTTTATGCTATTTTTCCTAAGCTAATCATATTATAGTGCTTACATTTTATATATTTTTATACTTTTTCAAGTTTTCCTTACAATTTCTGAAATAATATCTCCACAAAATAGTTGTAAAAAGATCATAATAGTTATACTTACCTATATATAAGATAACACAATTAATGTGGTTAATTCAAAAGCACTTTGGAAATGCCTAAGTCCTAAGTTAATGTGTATAGATAATGATGATGATGGTGGTGACAACAATATTGTCATGATATTAATACATGATCATTACTGACTAAAACTCCTTGGCTTTCTTATCTTCAATGCTTAGCTTGCCCTTATTAAAGCTTTAAAAATCACAGAAACATGGGCACTGGACCAATACTCCTTTCAACAATTCAATGGAATTAGATATATTAAATACAAGCTGTTCTTAATCACACAATGAATTAAACATTGTGTCTGCTGTATCCAAATGTGAGAATTAAGGATGCTTGACCTTGATAAGTTGCACAGACTCTTAGAGACAAAGTTCTGTTATATATCATAAGTAATGGACAGAATCAGCAAGTCCACAACTAAGTTATAGGTGTACATCAAACTAAAATGAGTGGGTATTTATTTTTTCATAAGATACTTCCTTATTTGAACACAAAAACATTCTACTGTTAGCCCTGTTATGGATATTATCAAAGTGGAAACTCTTCTTCAATTTCTGAAAGTCTAGTGCTGTGTTTCTGAGTGAATACCTGCCCCCTCTTTCTCATAGGATGACTTACATAAAGCAAAGCTTCTCCTTTTGAAAGTGAACTACAAATTACTTTCTGTTTCATATTGAAAGGGTACAACATGCAAATAAAGTTTGTTTTTCAAGGATGAGAGTATTTATTTGTGGTTTTACTGAATAAGATGGCAACTGTCACTCAAGAACGACCTATGGGAGATGGTAAAATGTCTGTGCAGGTAAAGGCATTTGACCTGAATTTGATCCAAGGACAGGTGTTGTGGAAGGAGAGGACGGATTCCTACCATGCATACTGTTGTACACACACACACACACACACACACACACACACACACACACACACGCACACACATTTTTATGTAATAAATTTTAAAAGGATCTGTAACTATTGTCAGATAAATGCCTTACAATAATGTAGAGGAAAAACATCCCACAAAGACTTGTTTATAGACCCCTTTCTGAGTATGAAAAGCTGAGAATTCAACAACCATATATAATGGGTTATGTGCTGAGATGGAGCCACAATTTTTCATATAATTTACAGAGAACTGAAAAAAATGAAATATAGGGACTATACTAGTTATCTTTGGCTATCAACTTGACACAGTCTAGAGTCATCTGGAAGTGTTTCATATGAGGGGTTACCAAGATCAGACTGGCCTGTGGCCATGTCTATGAGAGATTGTCTTTATTAATGAGTGATGGTAAGCCTGGGCTGAAAAAAAGCTAGTTGAGCATGATGCAGAAAGCAAACATATAAGCAGTATTCTTCCATGTTTCAAGCCTTTGATCTTGCTTCATTTACTGCCCTGAAGTCTCTCTGTGATAGTTTATTCAACGAGGCTCTGTGATAGACAAGGGCCCCCAAATGGAAACGAAGCCCTTGTCCTCTGAGAATTTGTAGTCTAGGAGAGAAGACAAATAAATATAAAACTGGCATCCATTCAACAAATATATATTGACCATCGAATGTATACAAATATTGGCTAGTAACTAAGAATATACCTGTAAAGATTTTGATTTGTATGTATAGCCAATGGAGAAAATAGACAATTTAGCAAGCAACAATGAAGTTATGATTGAAAAAACAAGGGGGGATCTAACCTAGCTTATGCTGTACTCATAGAACAGTGCCTTGCTCAGCCATCATCAGAGAAGCTTCCTCCTGTAGCAAGTGGGAACAAATACAGAGACACACAGGCAGACAGAGAGTGAAAGACATTGAAAGCCTCAGTCCTAAATGGGATATCTCCATCAAATCCCTCCCCTCGAGGCTCAGGAAACCTTAAGGGAGAGAAGGCATAAAGAGCCAGAGGAGATAGAAGACATTAAGAAAATAAAGACCTCTAAATCAATATGATCAAAGCTAATATGAACTCAGATCCTGAAGCAGGCAAGCACGAGGCCTGCACAAGTCTGCACCAAGTATTCTGTGTATATAGTATAGCTTCCAGTTTAGGGATTTGATGGGATTCCTGAGTGTGGGAACAAGTAGGCCTCTGATTCTTGTGCCTACCAGCTGGTATTTATGAAGACAACTATGCAAGACACTCTGAGCTTATTATTTCTAATCTACAACTCTCTCAGATATATGAGCTACCTTGATGTGAGGGTGAGAAACTCTCTTAATGAGCTTTCATTAGACACATGGAAACACACACCCAAATGACTGAGTCAACAGTTTACAGACTTACTGGTTGAGAATCTGAATTTTAACAGTATATCTTGATAATGCACAAGTATATGAATGTTTGAGAAGCATGTCTCTAGAGCATGTGTCAGTAATTTTTTTTTTCTGCAAAGTACCAAGTAAATATTTAAGGCTTTGGAGGTCACATAGACTCTATAATAGCTACTGTGTTCTGCTATCATGATTAGAAAAGTGGCTATGAATTATGCATAAGTGAATGGATATGTCTATGTTACACTTAAACCTTTACCACACAAATAGACAGAACTGGGTCTATAAATTATAGTTGGTAGGGATCTTTCCTAGGTGATTTGTAATAGTTAATCTTGATTATCAACTTAGATTTAGAGTCACCATATTTCTTAGTTAGATTTTCTATTGCTGCAGCAAAACACCATGACCAGTACAGAGAATATTTAATTGGGTTTACATTTTAAGATTAGAGTCCATGATGGCAGAACAAAGGCATGGTGGCATGAACAGCTGAGAACTCATTCCTTGATCTCCAAGTCAGAGCCACAGAGGCACACAGGGAATGGCTGGAGTCTTGTGAAGCATCAAAGCCCACCTCCAATGAAACACCTCCTCCAACAAGACCATGTGTTTTAACCTTTCCCAAACAGTTCTATCAATTGGTAGAAATATTCAAACCTTTGAACGAAAGGGCCATTTTCATTCAAACCACCACATTATGGAAACACATCCCTGGATATATCTGTAAATTTTCAAGGTTAGATTAACTGATGTCAGAGGACCCATCCTAAATGTGAACAGATGCATTCTGTGGGTTGCAATCCTAGACTGAGAACAAAGAGGAATGGACTTGAGAAAATTCATTCATTGATTTATTCTTCCTGGCTATGGATGTAATATGACCAGCTTCTTCTTACTCTTCTGCCACATGTCTGCATAATGATCTGTACTTCCTGGAATTATAAGCCAAAATATGTCTTTCTCTTTTAAGTTGCTTTTGTCATGCATTTTGCCATATCAATAAGACAAGTAACTAAGGCCTAGTCCATATTTGGTTTTCCCACCCGATTATATCATGATTTCCTTGAAATCCATAACATTTTCCTCAGTGTCTTTGGTATATAACAGTAGTACATAATTGGTTTGTGGGCAATTTTGCTATTTCAATGTCAAGATCATTTATTAATTTTGAAGTTATAGAGAAATATGTATGTTAAAGGCAACGAAGCTTTTTCACAGTACAGGCCATATGGTATTTATCCTTGTATCTGGGCCATTTATCAATCTTGCAAACACAGGGACTGGCTTAATTAGAGCCTAAAGAATAAGAACTTTCCATTCTCAGAGCTGGAGTCATAGAGACAAAATTCATAGGACTGATGTGTAAAATCCATAGTGAGTAATTATTTACTTATGCTTTGAAAATCCAAAAGAATGAGAATATACACTGGATTGCTGACTGACATAGTGCTTCTTAAAATGTCAGAAATTCTTTTTTAATTTTTAGTTTATTATAATTTATTCAAGTTACATTCCTAGTTGAGTTCAAAAATGGCATCAGATCCTCTGGAACTGGAGGTACACACAGCTATGAACCTCCATGTGGGTGCTGAGAATCAAACTTTGGACATCTGGAAGAGCAGTCAGTACTCTTAACCACTGAATCATCTCTCCAGTCCCACAATATAATATTTTTTAAAAAACTAACTACTATTGATTTCTCTGACATTTTCAACATTATGCTAACAGCTAGGCCTGTATCACTTGCTTCATGGAAAAGATTGTGGAATAGAATGGAGAAGCCAGTTCTTGTATTTGACTTTCAAACACTATGCCTGGGTATTGAAATGACAAAACAGTTAAGAGAGCTTTCTGCTCATCCAGGGGACCAAATTTTTATTTCTGCCACCATTATAGGGTGGTTCCCCACTTGAAACTACAGTTACAGAGGATATGACACAATCTTCAGGCCTCCACAGGCACTCATAGGTATATGTTGTACACACACACACACACACACACACACACACACACACACACTCACACACACACACATGAGAGAGAGACAGAGACAGAGAGAGAGAGAGAGAGAGAGAGAGAGAGAGAGAGAGAGAGAGAGAGAGAGAGAGAGAGAGAGTTTTTTAAACAACCGAAATGTCCCTCAACAGGAGAATGGATTAAGAAAATGTCATACATTTACACAAAGGTATGCTATTTGGCTATTTAAAAAAATCATGAAATTTGCTGGCAAATGAAGGGAACTAGAAAAGATCATCCTGAATGAGGTAACCCAGACCCAGAAAGACAAACATGGTATGTACTCACTTATAAGTGGTTGTGGTTTTAGTAGGTATGGCCCCCATTGGATTCATGTGTTTGAATGCTTGGTCCATAGGGAGTGGTTATTAGGAGGTATAGCTTTGTTAGAGGAAGTGTGTCACTGTAGGGACATACTTTGAGGTCTCCTATGCTCAAGCTACACAGAGTCCTTCTACTTCCTGTGGATAAAAATGTAGAACTTTCATAATGCCTCCATGTTCCATGAAGGAGATAATGGACTAAATCTCTGAAACTGCAAGCCAGCCCCAATTACATGTTTTTCATTATAAGAGTTGTCATGGTCATGGTGTCTCTTCACAGCAATAAAACCCTAAGGCAAGTGGATATTAGCTGTAAAGTAAAAGATAATCATGCTATAGTTCACAGAACTAAGGGAGGCTAAGCAATGAGGAGAGCTTAAGAAGGGATTCAAGGATCTCTTGGGGAAGAGTAGATTAAATAGACTTTGCCAGTGGAGCAGGGGTGGGTGGAGTTGGGAACAGGATGAATCAGATAGGGAAAGGGGAAGGACAAAATATTCAGAGAAATGACTAGAAGTGAGGGCATTTCAGGGGTAAGGTAGAAAGCTTGTGCTATAGAAACTCCATTAAATCTACCAGAGTAACCTTAGCAAAGACTCCTAGTAATGGGTAATACCGTGCCTGAACTGGACATCTTCTGCAACCAGGTAAGATCTCAAAAAGAGGGACTGGGACAATAGACCGGTCACAAAACTTTCTATCTACAGTTCCTCCTACCTGCAGAGTGTGCTGGGACCAGAGCCTAGCAGAATCATCATCAAAGAGACCACAGAGACTTTATCCAGTAACTGATGGGATCAGATACAGAGTCCCACAGCCCAACATTAGCCAGAGCTCAAGGAATCCTGTGGAGGATGGAAAGGAAGGGTTCAAGGAACCAGAGACATCAGGGACACCACAGTAAAACAACCCAGCAACATAATCAACTGACTGGAACTCATGGGAGCTTATAGAGATCAGAGAGCCAGTAGGGGTCTGACCTGGGTCCTCAGCATATATGTTATGGTTGAGTAGTTTTGGGTTCTTGTGAGATGCCTAGCAATGGGAGCTGGACTTGTCCCTGACTCTTTTGCCTACTTCTGGGCCCTTTTTCCTCCTACTGTGTTGCCTTGTTTTTAACCAAGAACCCACTGATTTCCCCACAAAGCTCCAATAGATAGTCCCAATCCAAGTGTCCTCAAGATGATCTTAAATGAGTCACAAGGCCAAACCAAAAGTTATGAATCTAAGAAAGAGACCTATAATAAAAAGGTAGTGTTGATAAAGATTGCAGGGACATAAAGAGAGAGTAGGGATAAATAGTAATCAGAATTTATTGTATGCATGTATAAAATTGTCAAAAATAATTTTAAAATGTTAGTGTCACCCAGAGCAGAAAAGATTCTATTCTTCAGGATTTGGGTTTGATGCTGTTGGAATACCTATAGTAGATGGGTCTTCTACACTAGACCTAACTCAAAGTTATTATGTTGAAATTAAGAAAAAATGAGTCTACTGATTGACTCATGTATTAGGGCCTGACCCTAAATAACATATGTATTCCACCCCTGTATGGTACAAGGAACATTTCAGAAAAAATAATGTAAAGTCAGATGATAGGGAGAAGGGCTTCCTCAGTTTCTTTTGTATTTCTTCAAAAAAAAATGACCAAATGTTAAGGTAGTAATAACTGCATGTGTACAGGCTTATATTTTAGCATCTACTGTCTATATTTAGTCTTCTATTACAAATTTGAATGCTTATGTGGGGCACTCAGCCACTAAATTAAAGGAAAGGACATTGAGAGTCATTCAATGTTGAAAAATAATCATCATTGCAAAGCAAATACTTTACTAACTGAGCCATCCTCCAGTCCCTAACTGTGGGAGTGGGGGCTGTCTCTGACTCTTTTGCCTATTCTTTTCCTCCTACTGGGTTACTTGTTCCAGCCTTGATATGAGGGTTTGTGCCCAGCCTTATTGTAACTTGTTATGCAATGATCTGTTGATATTCCTGGGAGGCCCACCCTTTTCTGAAGGAAAACAGAGAAGAAGTGGATCTAGAGGAGAGGAGAGAGAGTGACAGGAATGAGTGGAGAAGGGGGACATTGTGGTTTGGATATAGTGTATGAGATAAGAATAAATAAAAAAGAAAGAAAGAAAAATACTTTGCCCAGCTAGAGTACAAAACTCAAGACTATTTTTTTGTACACCAATGAAAACCTGAATGATAAAGATATATTAGCCTACAAAGTAAATTTGGTAGCCAAAATACCAAGATGATTATGGTGGGAGACAAAAAATATCACATATTGGATACATGACTATGACCCTATTAAGAAAGATACCACAGAATTTACCCTTATTTCTCAAGAAATGTCTGTTTCAGAGTGGGGATTGAGACACTTCTATATGCAGAGAACTTTGAGTATTAATTATAAGTGTCAACCTGGCCAACTTCTGAAAGCACACATCTATTACATGGTTGAAAGGCAAGAGAGTTTCCATGCTAAAATAGTAAAGACTGAACAGAAAGAATGAAAGCCAGCCACAGAAACTTTTTTTTTTTTACCCACCGATAACTAGTGGAGAAAAATTGGCCACATATGTGATAAATTAGATGTTATTTTTAAATTATCAGTGTTACTAGTATGATCAGTATGCCTGGCTAGCAATCAATTAAAATACAGACACTTGTTATATTTTAAAATAGCCTTAGTTAATCTGGAGCAGGGCAGATATCAATCCTCTAAACTACCTCTCATAGTGAAGCAGGCATGGGATCCCTGCCTCAATGTCATGCCATCTGTTTCTAATAACTTCTATCAAGCTACCTGCCATCCATAATCCCCAATACTTGTTAATGTTCTTTATCTGGGCCGAATTCCCCATCAATGCCAGCATGTACTTCTCCTCCATCTAACCCATGGTGGCCTTCTTCTCCTCGGGTCTTTCTCCTTCCTCCTCATGGCCATCTTTTTTTTTTTTTTTTTTTTTTCTTCCCAGGATTCCTCTCTCTCCTAGCCCCACCTATCTGCTTTGCCCTGCCCAGGTGGGATGGCTTTTTATTAAGCAAAAGGTGGGTCACAGAGACAGCAAGCAGTAATTAGCATCAAAATACATCAGACCATCCCCCAACAATTAGACAGGAAGAATCTGGATGCAAGTTAGCAAACTGAATATGAATATGTGGTTTCTGAGTGTGGATGTGCAAACAAAGAATGAAGCAAAATGAATAATATTACGGTGATTAGAACAATGATCTGCTGAACCTGCACAGCTCCCCTTAAATCACAGAAGGGATCAGGAAGTGAAACCATTTAAAATCCTGGCATTCCATGGTAAAAAGAAGCAGGCAAAATATCTAGCATGTAGGCTCTGTTATATAGCACTCGGAGAGCCTAGAGAAAATGCCACCCAGACGGCACAGCACTGTTTATATGGGAATTTCCATTCAAAGGCCCTGAATGGAAAACAGCATTATAAAGATCTTAGAGAAATACTTTCTATTCCCTAAAGGCAAACCGAGAGTACAATATAAACAGTACTTTATTGTTAGTCATGATGGTACATACCTTTAATCCTAACACTTGGGAGTCTGCCACAGAAGGATTGCACATCCCAGGTAAACCTGGGCTACATAGAGACATCCTGTCTAAAACCAAACAGCAAAACAGCAGCCATTTTACTGTTTTACTGAGAAGGGTACCATGAAATCCTTAGCATCTTAATCAATGATTAAATAAAATTATCTTTAAACGCAAAAGAGAGAGATAGAGAGAAGCAGTGATAAAGTGTGTTTGCTTCTGTTTAACCCAAACAAGTTGACAGGTGTGTACCAAATTGCTCACACTGAAAGACACTATATGATCCTGACCTGAAAATAGTAGTCGTTTTTCTGGTCAGCAATGATGGACACTTGACACCCTTTGGGCCTCTAATATAAGGCCTAGGAATTGCTAAGAATTATCGAAGGAGTAAGGAAAATGGGACTATGCCAGCCCTGAGCATTAGTCAGCCAGAGAGATCAACACCAGTACTGCTACCCAGGTTAAGCCTGCTTAGGCAATACATAACTCTCTATGGTCTTTAACATCCTGGATAATGGGGGAGACTACCAAGCTAATCATGGTAGTCCACTAGTTCCTGAACTGTGGGCTCCAACACCTTTGGGGGTCAAGTGACCCTTTTATAGAGGTCACATATCAGATATCTTACATTATGATTCATAACAGTGGCAAAATTACAGTTATGAGGTGACAATGAATATAATTTTATGGTTTGGGGTCACCACAACACAAGGAACTATATTAAAGAGTCATAGTGCTAGGAAAGTTGAGAGCCAATGCCAGAGTAATTAAGTGAACTTCTCCACTTCAGGTATTCCTTTTTTTTTTTTTTTTGTCATAATTTTCTTTGGTTACCATGTATGCTAAGGACAATAGATCAATTCAACACTCTAGGGATGCATTCATAATAATTAAGTTAAAATTCAAAACACAGTGCCTCAGTTACAGAGCAACATTTATCCTATTCAGTATATGCATGTGGTTAATGACTTGCTGGGTTGTACAGACACAGCACATTTCTTTCACTTCCAAAATTTCTATCAAACAGTACTACCCCAGAATTTGGGCTCTAACACTTCCTAATATTGTGTTTATGAGCAAGTTATTTTAGCTCCATGATCCAGTCTCATCTGTGAAGCAAAACGCTAAGAGAATGTACCTCACAGATAAGGCTGAATAATAAATATCATGTGGGGAGCAGATTCGGCAGAATGCCTGGCACAAGGTAGAAATGATAGTCATCTCTCCAAATAAACGCAACTCCTTGGAAGGGCATATCCAGCATGCTGCCTCACTGGCAGACTCCCAAGTCTTGCATGGGGAAATACTTGGCCAGTGGCTATGATGTGCCTTGCTAGGCAAACAGTTGGCTAAGAAGTGCAGCTTCCCCGTTTTACATTAGACTCAAGGAGATTTGAATGCCTTCAGTTCTTAATGTCTCCCAGAGAAAAAATACTGGAGCCTGGTAGTAAACTTTGAGAAGTGCCAGATTATTCTAATTTCATAAGGATGAGCTTTGAAAACGTGAGCAAAGCAGAAAACCAGCCAGGTTCACGTTAAGTTTGGGGATTTTAAATTAACAAATAAATTACCTCAGATAAAAACTGGCCAAGGGAAGAGGTGACCTCATGGGATTGATGAGCTGGGAAGCATTTGTATTCAGACATTGACATTTTCCCAAATGCTTTTAATTAGCACAATCCCAGTTACATTTGCAAGAGAAAGCCTGAAGCAGAGCTGACATGAATTATTATTGGCAGTCCCAGCAGCATCAACTTGGTCTGGAGTCTATCACCTTGGCTGGCCACATTATTTTATATTATGCCCAAGATATTTAATTCCTTCCATGCTCTGTTCCTTTTGACTAGCTTTCTAACTAGCTCTCAGCCCTAGCCTGGCCCTGCATTGAAATCACAGCACTTACTGTATGTGTCCTTGACCCACACCTCCCACCCTAGTCTTACTTCTCTGCTCCCTCACACACCTTACCTCCTTTCTTCAACTCCTTCTAAGAAGGCTTTTGGCCTTCATTTCTCTACTGAGATTACAGCTGAGGGAAGCATTTTTTCCACATAACCAAGCCAGTGGCATTTTCTGATTTTCATTTTCTATAACTCTTCATCAGTTTTAGCACAGTTGGTTACACCTTCTTCAAATTTTTTTTCTTGAATCTACCTCAGCTCTAGCTCCTGGTTTTCTGCTCACTCCCCTGACTTCTCTTTTCTTATTAATATTCTTCCCACATCAGCTAGCAAAAACTTAGACAAAGTTAGTTTGAATTGTTACTCTTCTGCCTAAAGCCTTCAAGAATATTTTTTCTTTGTTTATTGTGGAATGGTAACTCCTAATGTACAGCAGGACGTGTAATCTGGTCTCAGATGACTGTCCACCCAGCAAATGCCCTTCAGCTGTCCTGTCTGCTTCTTTCTTCCACATATGCCAAGTGTATTCTCACCTAACCAACACAGCTCGCCTTTACTGCCTGCCTGGACTGATCCTTTTGCTGCTCTTCACATGGCAGGTGATATCTTGTCAATAAGATCCCAAACCAAATGCCCTTTCTTCTGAAAGGCAAAAATATGACTTGATCAAAAAGTAAGCTTTTTATAGCCTTTATCCTACTTAGTTTTAATGTTCATATATTTTGCTAGTAAAATATTACTGTTTGACTAACATGTTATCTCAGTCCTTGTTGAAGATGTTACAAAATATAAAATATACTTTGTTTGCCATTCTAGAAAATTATGAATTCTTACTCATAGCTAAACTCAAGAGTTTGGGATAAGGGGTCACAGGTTTGCATTATTCCTTAGTTCACATACGAAAAAACCAGTTTTCTGAAAAGGGAAATGAATTTTCTCAGGTGGCATAGCTTTGTTGTAAATTCATATCCTCTATTCTTTTAATCAATGCTTTTCCACTTATGTAAGATATTATCATATTCCTATGAAATCTTGCAAGAGAAAGTACTTAAAAATGATTTTCATCACAAAAAAAGGAGACTGAAAGAGGCAACTCTCTTAATTAACAAACTCAGTAGACGGCCAAAGGACGAATAAAACGGTTATAGTTCCAACATGTGTTTTTGGAAGGTTTGGGCATCAGAGTTTAGAGAAAATATTCTACATTCTCCTTATTCTGTTAATATATTTTGTTTTGTTTTGTTTGAAACCAAATTTCTCTGTGTAGTCTTGACTCTTTTGGAGTCACTTTGTAGACCAGCTGGTCTCCAAGTCACAGAGATGTGCCTGTCTCTAACTCCTCAAGTGCTGGTATTACAGGGATGTACTACTACGACCAGCTTCTGTTTAAATCTATTTCATTAATAGAAGAATCAGAATATTTTAAAAATTACCAATTGTATTCATAGGAATAAGAAGGGATAATTTCTCCACTCTCCCTTGATAACAGAAAAGTGTCATCAGACGTCAGTTTGGGACAGTATTTGAGAATTATATGGGTTTTACCACCACAGCAAAGTAGAGATGACCCTCTCCTTAATGATTATATCTGTTGTGTATTTATCTCTCCTTATTCCATTTTTTCCTCCTTTCAGATAAAGTTCATAATTTATCCTTATGAACCTTCTACTTCTGAGCATATTTGGCTCAGTTTAACAACTAAGAAAGAAAATTATAAACCAACATTGTCACCAATGGAACAAGTTAAAAGCTTCCAAAACAGCTGGTGCTTACTTACCTCCGAAGTAGAACGAAGGATTCTATTGCTGAAGACACCATATACTTTATAAAAAGGATCCAGCAGCCCTAGAGCTGCATGGAACCTGAAAGCCTCCTCCCTAAGGGCTAGCTTACATGGTATCAGAAGGCACCATGCAAGCTTCTGAAAGAGGAAAACAACCAATGGTTGTATCTAGTTAAAATGTCTATGAACCACAACAATGATCAGCACAGCATGATAACCCTAAGGATACAGTAGTGGCATGTATGCCTTGGTGGCAACTGAAAGCTCTCTAACTAGATGCAAGACTTATTCAACAAGAGAAAAATCATGCCTGGTACTGGAAAGCTAGCCAACTACCCTGAGCTAGTGAAGCCATGGGTCTCAGAGGAGAACCTACAACCACCTATTTATTAAACCAGCATAATCTCTAACTGCATTCAAACATAATCTTAATCCTTCATCAAGAAAACTTCATTTTGTATCAGATAGCTGTCACTGCATAAAACTACAACTAATCAAAGCAGAGTTGCAGAACACAGTCCCAATGAATACATGCACAAAATAACTCCTGTACCTAAGGCTCAGAAGAGGGGTGCAGAAACAGTCTAAGATCCGTAAGGTCAGGGAAATTGCTATTAAATTATCTCCCTACAATGGCAGCAATCACACCTATTAAAGTCTCACCTACATGACTGCCTAAACATGATCCTAACAGGGACAATAACAATAGACACACCAAAGTGGATGAAGGAAAGTCCATGAAGCCTTATTCCCACACAAAGAACAATGGGCATTTAAGGAATACTGAGAGTGAAAAGAATACTATTGCACAGGGAAGAACACACCAGGTGAATATCCAAATACCAAATGGTCAGCTCTGAAAATGTATACATACAAGTAGTATTATGCAGATTGAGAAGGTTGCACTTATATATTTAGAATATGTGTGTGTGTGTGTGAAAGAGAGAGAGTGTATGTGTGTTTAAAGAAAAAGAGGCCATAAATTATAAGAGAGCAAGTAAGGAGAGGTACATGGAAAGGTTTGGAGGGAGGAAATTGAAGGAAGAAATGATGTGATTATATTATAATCTCAAAAAATAAAAAAATGGAAAAATATAATTAGTCTTAGAAAGTGAACATATATTTTATGAAGACTCTCCCTAAGGAAAATACTCAGAAGGTATGGCTATATTTGATTCTATGAAGCATGATTTTCATTTGGACAAAATACCTGATCATAATTAATTTATCTTTTCTTGTTCAGAACTTTCTAGTAGTTTGGGGAAAATAATGCTACAGTTTTTTTAATGTGTTTGTCTCATTCGTAGAAGAATTAATGAGAAAATTAAAAGATGCCTGTTTTACAGGGTCATTTGATGTTTCATAGAAAATATCCAATAATTATTTGATTTTTCTTGATCCAGCTCATGAGAATTAAGAAATATTTTCAGATGCTAACAATAGTAAAGCACATACCCATGTGAAAACTAAATTTTTAACATTAAAATCAACATCTATGCATAGTTTTTTCAAACTAGCAATACAAACAGAAAATAACTAGATCTTAGTGTCATTATAAGAACATTGGTTTAATAAACTTAAAAAATCTGCTTAGGAGAAATGTACTTTGGTCTGTGTTGCATATTCAATTAATAAAGAAATGGGTGTTTAGCCACTGAAATAGATATAGCACATTTTAAAGATTTTTAAGGTAATTTTGATTGTGTATACATAGAATGTGAATGCAGGTGGTTCCCATAGAGACAGGAAGGGTGTTATCACATTCCCAGGAGCTGGAATTACAGGCAGTTGCTTATCACTCATTGTAGATGCTGAGAACCAAACTGGGGCCTTCTGTAAAAGCAGTATGGGTTCTTAACTGCTGAGCCTTCTCTCTATTTCACACAGTTTTAAATGTACAAATTATTTTATCTATGACTAATTACATGTCAAATGCATTTTTAAGAAACTAAGTTCAGTACAAAAGTATTCAAATGCCAATACATGTTTTCTAAATTTGATGGCCCTCTTGAACTACATTTTATGCATTTTTAATCTTCTGAAATACTCACTTTAAAGCCCACCTAGAAGTCATATAAAACTGAAATCTCTCATGAATCGTCGTCAGAGTTTGGCTGCATCTTGTTTAAAGTAAGCTAAAATCTTAATCTGAGTCTTAAGTAAAAGGATTGATGAAGCTTCTTATAAATCTTTTAGTGATTGCTATATAAAATTAAGCTTTGAAAATCAATAATACATGCAGGTTTTTAAAAGAGCTCCTTTTTTAATTTGATGAATATGTTGTGAACCTTAATAGTATATCAGCAAAGCCTATGATTTTACATTGCTTAAAATTGACAAAGTTGAAGTTGAGAGATGACTCAAATGTTATGAGTACTCAGCAGATCTTCTTCTATTGAGGCTAGAGAAGGCCTTGCAGTTGGGGGAAAGGAATCCAGAGGCAGGCAACAGAGTCAGAGACAACCTCTTCTCCTGCTGTTAAGGATCCCATATGTGCAGAAAGCTTAGGTCCTTCCCATGCATGCTCTCTGATTGGTGCTTCAGTCTCTGCTTTAGTTGATTCTGTAGGTTTTCTTGTAGTGCCCTTGACCTCTCTGACTCTTTCAACCTTCCTCTCTGTCTTCCATAAGATTCTCCAAGCTCCACCTAATGTTTGGTTGTGGGCCTATGCATCTATTTCCATCAGCTGCTGTGTGAAGCCACTCAGTTGACAGTTATGCTAGTTTCCTGTCTGCAAGTATAGCAGAGCATTATTAATAATGTCAGTTGCAGCCTCTCTATCTTTCATGGCATGGGACTCAAATTGGACCAGTCATTGGATGGCCATTATTGGGGCCAGTGAGATGTACTTTTTATAAAGCAGTAAATGTTGAGGAGCTATAAAAATAGTATGCTCACCACATAGCTATTGTTTTTATTTTAACACTCAATAGAAGTTTTTTTTTTAAGTTAAATGAGGTACATATTAAAGCTCAAAATTATTCTACAATAATTATTGGCTAGCATGTTTATTCCACATTCAATTTTATCTAATAATATACTTTATACCTATGGATTTTTCTTTTTAGTTTAAATATATTTTAGAATTTTTATTCACTTTACATCCCAATCATAGCCCTATTTTATCTCCTCCCAGTCCCACCCTCCTTCCCTCTTCCCCTCAATCCCCTCTCCTATCAACTGACCAGAGTCTATCAAGTCTTATCAGAACTACCTGCATCCTCTTCCTCTGTGGCCTGGTAAGGTACTCTACCATGGGGGAGTGACAAAAGAGCAGACAACAGAGTCTATGGCAGAGACAGCCATAGGGGACCCATATGGAGACTGAGCTGCCAATGAGCTACAAATGAGCAGGGGTTCAGGTCCTCTCCATGCATGATCCTTCATTGGTGCATCAGTTTCCACAGGCCCCTTTGGGCCCAGATTTGTTGGTTCTTGGTCTTCTTGTGGAACTCATGATCCCTCCAGGTACTTCTATCCCCCAACTCTTCCATAAGACTCCCTGCTCTCTGCCCAAAGTTTGGCTGTGAGACTCATCTTATGCCTCAGTCCCCTGCTGGGTAGAGTCTTTCAGAGGACCTCTATGGTAGGCTCCTGTCCTGTTCCCTCTTTTTAACAACTTCCAGTATCTATTCTATTTGCCCTTCTGAATGAGAATTAAGCATCTTCCCTAGAGTCCTCCTTACTTTCTTTAGTTCTGTGCATTGTAGTGTGGATATCCTGTATTTTATAGCTAATATCCACTTATAAGTGAGTATATACCATGCATGTCCTTCTGGATCTGGATTACTTCACTCGGGAGTGGTATAGCTGAGTCCTGAGAGATAGCACTGTCCCCAACTTTCTGAGAAATTTCAAGATAGATTTCCAAAGTGGTTGTACAAGTTTACACTCCCACCAGCAATGAAGGAGTATTCCCCTTTCTCCACATCCTTGCCAGCATGTGCTGTCACTTCAGTTTTTGATCTTAGCCATTCTGATGGGTGTAAGATGGAATCTCAATCTTTTTCATTTGCATTTCCATGATGGCTAAGGACCTTTAGCATTTCTTTCAGTGCTTCTTGACCATTATATATTCTTCTATTGAGAGACCACACTTCATACTTATAGCTGTGTTTTAAACAAAGATGAATATCAAATGTGAATTTATTTTTAGATGTGGATATCAAAATAAATTTACCTTGTTTGTTCAGGAGAGAGATGAAAAATGCAAGCCTGTAGTTGAAAAATAAGTATGCAGTTAGAAAACAGGGGTATTAGAGGATAAGGTTCCATAAGAGAATCAGAAATGTGAGACTACTTAATGGAGTGTCAGTGAAGCAAAAGAATAGAGGTGCACTGCCTGACGAGTGAAGAAAGTCTGAAGAAATCATTTTTTGACAAGCCAAATCCTTTGCAAAGGAATTTTGCCAGCAGATATCAAACTGTAAGAATTTGAGCACAAGTGAAGTGTGGAGAATAATCCTCCATAAGTTTCTCTTTGAAATAGAATAAACAGGTTAGATGGGCCAAATAGTCTCAGCTTTTTACCACTGGCTGGAAGCCAGCTGCACTTCTCCTATGCTCACTAGCACCATTACTCTGAGATAATATTTTAAAAGGTAGTTTCCTAACTTTTTAAAAAATAATATCAGTACTTGGAGTTTTCTGAATCACAGTTAGATGCTCATTAGAACATTTTCAAATCACAAACAAGGGCTCTCTCCAAGAGAACAGGTGGTAGACATTGAAGTAAACCTTTGCAAAAGGGAGGAGACATCTGTTTCTCTAAGGCACAGGGGAATAAAGAGACAAAACAGACACAGAGACAAATACTGGTTCACATAAGTGAGAGAAAGGGAGCTGAAAGAACATTTTTCACAGAAGCTGAAGCTAGTAATATGATAAAAGCAATAAAGGCAGATAAACTTTGGGAATCTGAAACACAGGAAGAATAACTGTCATGTGAACTCAGAATAGCAGGGCTGCCTGTTTAAATTTGACCTCTCCTTATTAAACCTTTATAAACTCCACGAACTTGATCAGACACTCAGTTACAAAGCCACACATGCCAGGCTGCAGCCCTTTTCTGATAAAAAGTAGAAACTCTGTGTCATGACAATACATTCCTCTACATTTCCTTCTGATTTTCTTCTGTCTTTCCCATCTCCCTTTATGCCCCCAATACCTTTCCTCAGTGGATGCCTTGAATCTATAGATAAATACTAATGCATGCCAGGTTCTATCATCAGCCATCTTCTCTTCTTTTTGGGTAGTCATGTCCTCCTACCACATATAGCAAAAGCTTTCTGTTCGTAAATGTCAAATATCTATCTCAAGCTTCTCTCAAGGGATACACTTCTGTGTACTGAAGGGAAACAAATGGACATTAAAACTTAGAACTGTTCCCATTTGCCTCCTCGGTTGTATCACTCATGTTATCAGTAAAATAGCTATAATTCTCCAAAAATATATATCTATATACCCAGAAGATACATATCATTAGGAGCAGAACACATCATCAAATCTTTGCATAGATGAACATGTCTTGAAGACAGGAATCACAATAAAATTAATTACACATCACTGTAGGAGGCTTGATTTTATTTTTGCTATCATGGGCTTTTGTTTGTTTCTCTGTGTTGCTAGGAAGCACTCTGAAAAGGCATGGGGAGAGGGTAAAGTCATTCAGAAAGAGGCTGGTAGAAATGGTTAAGGGCTTATGCACAAAGATACTGGCTATTGTTTTATAAATTATAGTGCATTGCTGCTGCCCAAGTATTTTTCATCTCCACAATCATGAGTCAAGCTCACTACCTACGCAATGTCTTTGTTTGATTGGGCTTGAGGTTGAGACTTTTGTGAAAATTAAATAAAGGGGACTTAGTTCAACAGCTGAAATGATATTGCACAGAATCAAAACAGGAATATGATCCATCAGGAAAAGTAATTCCACAGGGACAGAATTGAAGTCTAGAGGTATGAGAGAATATATTATAATCCCCTTAAGAATTAAGACATTTGTAAGACTTTCACTGCATGTGGTATATGATGTGAGACATTTCCATGTAAATTTCAATGTGTCTCAGTTGATATTGTTTATACATTTGTTCAACTTACTGAAGGATATCCCTGCTTAGAAGACTGTTATGGACTATCAGCTATAGTATGGTCACAGCTGACTTCAAGTTGCCCCTTCTCCAATGCACTAACCTGTTCCACTTGAAGTTTTCTATATTTCAGTAACTGAAAAGTAGCACTATTTCTCCAGCTGCCCAAATTTCTCTTCCTCATGCCTGTCCAACAATGTTTCATCAATCACCATAGCTTACTGTTTCAAC
This sequence comes from Acomys percivali, assembly GCA_907169655.1. Classification (NCBI taxonomy): domain Eukaryota; kingdom Metazoa; phylum Chordata; class Mammalia; order Rodentia; family Muridae; genus Acomys; species Acomys percivali. The sequence goes on from OU015760.1 coordinate 110,437,379, forward strand.
ATCCAAGATATCAAATATTGCCTCAGTCTGTTGAGTTCTACTCCATATGCAGTAGATCATATGTGAGCCCCAAAAACAAGTAAGAAAGAACTTTTATAGATTGTAGTAATCCAAGCAAACAGCCCTTTGAACTAATTTGTACAAGTCCAGTACCAAACCACAGACAATTAACTTCTAAGAAGGAACTTTTTGGGAAATCTGGGGGAAAGTCCAGACTTTTAGTACTTTCCTGTTTTCCAGCCTATTGGTTATTCTATGTCTTTGTGCCAAGTGTATCATTTGTGGGTTTTTCTAGATCCAGAGTTCAAGAGTAGGTCACCCAAATACAGAAATGGAAGTTTCAAGCAAAATGGAGTTACTTTAGCCTATCAGGCTGTCCCAGCCATAGCCTCACTAATCTTGTAGCTTCCACTCTCACTTTCTGACAGCCCTTACTCTACACAACAGACAAAGTAACAGAGTCAGATCATGTCACACTCCTATACCACACATTTGTAAGGTAAAAGAAAGTCCAAATTCCTTATGTCCTTCCTGACCTACCTCCTACTGGCCTTCATCAGGGCACTCTCTCATTTGAATTTTCCATTTCAGTCTCCTCAAACAACTTTTATTTCCCAGACTACTTCAAGCTCTCCCTTTCGTATCTTGAAATTTATAGAACATGAAGTTATAGCCTAGTTGCTACTTCTTCCAGCAAGGATTCACTGACCATACCTCCAGCTCTCTGAGTTATGTAGCTATCCTATAGGTCTTCTGGGCATCTGGTTATACCTCTGCCATATTACTTCCTGTGCTCCTTAAATTGTCCATCTCTCTCTGGTTAACAGCTATATGGCCTTATAATTTAGTATAAATCTGGCTTTACACAGTGTTAAAGAAATAGTTCCTATGTTAAATAATATGAATGAAACATTTTTGGCTTATGAAGTGTCTTATTTTTTTAATTTTTAAGATATTTTTATTTCTTCAATTTTTATTTTCAGGAGTGACAGAAATAAAAAATATAATTGAGTCCCATCATTATTGTCATTATGGAAATGGCTTTAAGGGAAAACTGATTAGATGCATATTACTGCTTGCCACTTTTCAACTGGTCATAGTTGCAATTGAGAAAACAAACAAGCCCAGAGAATCTTTACAGAATGTTCAAGATATGGTATATCAGTATATCATACAACATGCCTGTTCTCCGGGAGAATACATAGGACATAATTATGTGTACTTCTTGATATCATCATACAAGACAAGCACAAAGGCATTGCCCTTGCCTCTGAGAATGTGCACCACATGCCTTGAAAACCTCCTTCAGGACAAGCGATCTTCCACCAGCAGTCAAGCATACCTGTACACATGGTATCCATTCCTTTGCATCTTGACTACATCATCATATGATGGTGAAGTGTGTCAGATAAAGATGTGAGTATTCTTGGGATCCGGAAGAATTCTCTTTGTGATGTCATAGATACTAAAGTAGGCAGCTTGGTAGATGATAATGCCCTGTACTGACACATTAAAGCCTTTGTACATGCCCTTAATCCCATCAGATTTTTAGGTCTTAACTAGGCAGTTGCCAAGGCCTTTGAATTCCCTTTCAGATCCATCTGTACCCACATCAGCTGCTAGACAAGTGCCAGCAAAAATCAAGAGGGTACACAAAGCACAGGGATGTGGCCCCAGTGGCACCACCTGAGGCCAGGTTCCCTGAAAAGTAGCACTCAAACTGGATCTTCTTGTCTTCACCACCCAGAAAGATTTGCTTGTATTTATTTTTGAAGACAAAGTTGAGAGCCTAGGTGGGGAAGTATCTGATGACACGGGCCAAGTTACTATGCCAGAAAGACAGGACTCTCTGTTCCTTGGGGGAACGAACCACGAAGTTTATGATGTCCTTGCATTGCTTATCTGCCATGATTTGCTTGCTGGCATGCTGCACCTGTAGCAGCAGCTTGACCAGCTCGATGGGAGCTACTGCTGTTTTGCAGATGGCTGCAGCCACTGCACCAGCCAAGAAGTCCTTGACAAAGGACACAGCGGCATCTGTCATGTTGAAAGGAAAAAGGAAGAGGCAGGCAATTGTGGGACAGGACTGACTTGACAACTGGCTTTGACTCCCAGACTGTGGGGCTGAAGTGTCTTCTTTCAACTTCATTACCATGTAAGCAATATATTATCACCTTGAACCAAAAGTCCATGATATTTTTACATTTAAATTCAGCACAAAACATTTTCTGCATGTCAAGTTTTATTTAATTTAAGTAAGACCTATATAAAATATTTTAAAAGTCAAGTTTTGGACACCCATGGAAGAAATTAAACATACAAATCTCTTTAAAGCAATATAATAATAATAAGTATCCCAAGAAAGGTCACTTTGTTAGTTGTCCTTTGATGAATATAGGACATTCTGCTGTGTACAGCAGAATATTTTTACATTCATAAATGTTGTGCTAATGTCCCAGAAATACTTAATACTCTTAAGTGGATTAAACATGCCTCCTATGATCTGATTTATATGGTGAATGTGCCAAGCAAACCCTTTCTCTACAGGAAGACCAGATTGTAAACTTCAGCTGAACTCTGATAAAATTAACATATCTACCTACCTACCTAGTGGATTATAAATTAATAAAAATTTGCTTTAACCTCTTATGATATTACCAGCCAATGTTTGCTGATACATTAAATGCATCAGATGCATCCTGAAATCATATTTTCCTAAAGCATTTACTAGACACTTGTGTTAGGAAATGAGAAGTATATTATGTGTAAATGAAGAGTTGATTTGTTGACCTTTGACCTCAAGGTCCATTCCTTCTCATTCAGAAGCAAGAGGAATCTAGACAGAGCCACTGGATATGGAACTCAGGCCACCGCTGGATGCTTATCCACATAAGAAGCTTATCCACAACAGGTGTTTGCTAAATCTTTTCAGATCAGAAGATGGATCTGCTTCCTCCCTCAGCAAACCTTTACCACCTTGTCCTTCCTTGACCCTCAATTTCACCAATCATATCACCTCTTCTTCCTGTTTTTTCTCTCCCTTATACCTTCTTGCATTTCTTCCTATACTTACTTGCAGCTACATTATTTTCCTGAAATGCATTCATCAAAATCAGACCCCTCTATGAGTCTTCCTTTCCAAGTCTCCACCTTCAAGTCCTGACCTTTATTCCACAAAAGACTCATGTTTTCTCTGTGAATTCTTCACCGTCTACACACTAGTCACTGGTTAGATTGTAGTCTCAGTTGTGATCCTTCAGTCCTTTACATGGTAGCCCTCACCTCACTGCTCCAGACTGTGACTGCATTTGGAGACAAGGTCTTTAATGTGGGAACTGAGGTAAAATGGGTGGGCACTAGTGCAGTGTAACTGGGGCTCCTATTACAGGGGGCAGATAAGAAACAGTCATACACAGAGCGTGATCCTGTGAGTGCACTCACTGTAGCCTGACATCCACAAACCAGGGAGAAAGATCTCAAGAAAGAACCAACCCTGCCAATATCTGGAACTTCAACTTCCATCTTTAAAAACTGAAAAGGCAATATATTTTTCTGTTCAAATCACTGTACTTCAAGGCTTTCTTTTGATATCCCAAAGTCACATATCCTGTATTGTTCTGTGATGTTATATGCCACATACTTTTCCAGGACCTAGGAATAGAGATGACAATGAGGCAAGCACGAACCACACTACCTCATGGACATTAGGCCAGCCTCTCTCCAGGAAGTCAAATATGCAGGAGAGTGAATGAAAACTGGCTCTATGGAGAAAAGTGGAGCAGAGTAAGGTAGCCATTGAGGGCTCTACTGAGAGGATGCCCTTTTTGCTGAAACCTGAAGGAAATGAACTGTCTTGTTCTGGATACACAGACTTACAGGAGTAAGCACCACCAAAGCACAGTTTCCTCTAGTATGTTTCAGGATAGGGGCGAGAATCATGCAAGGCCTCCCAGGCCATCACAGGAGACTTTGACCATCAGTTTAAATGACGTGGAAAGAAACTGAAGGCTATGAATCAGGGAGCACCATAATCTTTTCTTTTTCCAAGCAAACCATCAGACTTATTTCCTAATGAAAATGAAATGTCAGGCATGGAAGCTAAGACACTTTTGGGGGGCTGCTGGAACAATCCAGGAGAGGAGTAATGTTGACTTGTGTCAAACAGTGGGAAGGAAATAAAATTCTGGATGGAGTTTGATGGAAGAAATGTGAATATTAGATGATAGCATGAAATTTAATGAATACTTACAAACTGGAGTCAAGGAGGGTGCTCAGAGTTTAGTCAAAGAAACATGAATGATGGAGGTGTTTTAACTGAGATGCAGAAGACAGGGTAGAGCTGGTTACATAGAAAAGTCTACAGTCCTGAGTCAATATCATGGCTGGAAGTGGGAATGGAAGATTATCATGTAATTAATATTAAGCCACAAGACAGGCTCTTGGCAAGATTCTGTATGTGGTACAAGAGAAGCACCTTCAGAACTAGGGCCTGAACAATCGTACATAACAAGGCAGAATAGAGGACAAGGAGGAAATGCAAAAGGATGGGCTGGCAAGAAGTGAAACCACCAGGATATGGAGGAAACCAACCAATGGTAGCGTGAAGACTGGGGAAGGAGGGGGCACCTGTAATCCCAAACCCTCCCTTGATAGATTATACAGAAGGTTGAGTTTAAGAATACCCTGGGCTTGGTAGGAGTGCCAACCCATCAAATATTCAGCAGGCAAAGGGATAGTCTAGTAATTTGAGGGGAGAAAACTTGCAACAGTCTTCTGGGAGAAGGAAGGGTGAATGCTCTCTGGAACTTTGGCATGATTGCAGGGCTACATCAAGAACCCACTTGAGGATTAATGGCCCTTACTTAAAGAGAAAGTATTTATTCAGGGTGTCTATGTGGGTTTCTGCAACCACGTTCAATTGCACAGGTGCAGACTCAGAGTTGGAGTTTTTCCAGATGAATACAAGGAAATGACACAGGACTGCCAAAAAGTATGTGGATTCAAGGAAAACATTCAAACAACTATTTGTTGACTTCTGGCTGCATAAGGAAGGTCCAAGCCATAATTTGGTAAGATCCAGGATTTGGTGAACCGGACCCAGAACCTGTACCTGGCTGTTGGAGAGCAGGATGCAAACTAGGAAGACCATAGAAGAAAGCAGATGTGGTAGTGAGGGGAGAATATGCTGCCAAGTAGGACCACAAAGTCTGTGTCAACACAAAATCACCAGGAATGTGTACTGAGTCAACGTGAAAGTTGCTCCAAAAGTTGAAACATTCTCCATAGCTCCACATGAATTGTCCTATCCTCCATAGCTTAAATGATACTGGGTAAATACTCAACGAAACTACCTGTAATTCCATGTTTACTGAAGCAGTGTTTACAATGGCCAAGAAATGGAAAACCCATACACTTCTAATTGAATACCTACTATGTGTAAAATCAGAGTATCTGCCTTCTTCCATTCTGGTTGAAAGATAAACTGGCATCTGTAATCCTTATTGATATCACAGCCTTCAAATAAGCCTGGAAGACTTCGTGTCATTGGACGTATGGGGAGTTTCTACTTTCCCCCACTGCCTGGCTTTGGTATACCACCAACAAGCTCTGAGCTTCTCTTGACAAACAGTAGTAGTAGAATAAGTAGGCTCAAGAAGCAAGGAAGTAGAAATTGTGGGCTACTGTTATTAGGTCAGCTTACGCCTCCCCCAGTCCCTACTGTATAACTTTTCAACAATTTCTTCTACACATGTGGCCTATAGTGTTCCTTGGGAAGCCCTCATTGGAGGTGCTAAGGCCTTGAGAGTCCAGGACTATCTGTGGAATGACCCAAGGCTGGAGGCGTGCCCTTCTAAAAGAAGGAAGAAATTTCCTTGGTGCTACCGGTTTGCCTGCTGTTCACAATATAATCGTTATCCTTTTGCCCACCTGCTCTGTGGGAGGGTAAAGGATCCACAGGCTAGCACTTGCCAGACATAATACATAATGCACAGAAGCCTCCTGGCTTCATGATAACTATAGTATTCTCCTGCCTTCATCTGTATATTGTACAGGACCAGGACTTCTAGGGGAGCTAGGACTCTGCAGGCAACACCATCCCAGTGTTGTCTAGTGACTTGGATGTGGGACTCTAGGAGGACCAAACTTCTACCAGGATTGCTCCAGCCCAATGTTTTTCCCTACAAGGTTTCTTTATCTGTCTCAGTGGCCCCTGTCATTCTCTCTGTATCTCTTTCTGTCTCTGTCTCTCCCTCTCCCTTTCCCCTCTTCCATGCCCAACCCCTCCCCCTCCCACTCCCTTTACCCCCTCTCTGTGTCTTTCTCTCTGTCTTTTGCAGACCTGTTCATTTGCCGTCTAAGCCATAGGAATTCTCTGCTAGTTGGTACACACCTGTAGTCTCAGCATATCAGCTGTTGAGAGGCAGGAGAATAACAAATATTTCAAGACTGCCTTGGATATGAAACACGCAGAATACAAATAAAACCAAATGAACTTCTGATGGTCAAAACTGGCCACTTTAAGGATGAGGAGCCTTATGACAGACTTGAGATGTCCTATAGCAAGGTCAATCTCAGTGCCTCCTGGAAGCCCACAGCCTGTCCATTCTGCTTGGAATTAGACAGGTCAATCAAGGTATCTCACATATGAGCCTATTGAGTCCCCACTAAGGACAAATATGCTCACAATGCTGAGAACACAGCAATGGGCCAAAAACACTGAAGACTGTGCTTTCATGGCTGTCACAAGAGGGAAGACAGATGACACGTTGGTAAATAAGCCCAGTATAGATCAGATCCCATCAAATTAAAGGTGACAACAATTCCATAGCCTACCAATTAAGCTGAGCTATCAGCAGAGCAGTTATGCAGTGCTTGCTTTTCTCCTCAGAAGACAACAGCCACTGAGTTTTGTCATCATATCTCTGTCCAGTTCTTTGCTTAAAAGTAAAGTGAAGGCAGAAGAAAGCAGAGAACATGAACTTGTTCACATTTCTCATTTCCTAAATCACTTTTGGACTCGTATCTGTCTAAGTCCTGTCTGTAACCTGTATATATTTAGGAGTCTCTTCTCCAAATGCTGATCCTTGCCCTCCAGATACAGCATTGTCACAGGAAACTCACCCTCACTTCAGAGCCTGACGCACAAACTGAGAATAGGAAGGTGTGAAGTCAACATAGCATACGTATTTCTTGGGCTCACTGACAAGTGATGATGCAATGGTAACAGGCCTGTGGGGAAGAGCTGAATGGAAAGGTGGCATGAGAAGCAATAGGGAAGGCAGACATGAGCTCTCTGCTCTAAGTCTGACTTGTAAGTAGCATTTTAGCTCCATTTAAAAGATGGAAGAAGAATGACTGTAGTATTGTTTGGAGAATGTTCTAAGTGAGTGAACCACAACTGCAAATGGCCCTAGGGAAGTCTTAGTGTCATGTTTGAGATACAAGAAATACCCTACTCTGACAGCTAGGCAACCTCGTATGACACTGCACACTGGTCACAAAGACAATGTTCCTGTGACTCAAGTGTTGGAGTGTAACATGGTCCTCCCAGGGAAGCTATTTTGGAAGCTGTCACAGAACCTTTTCCCTCTTCCTCATTTAGGCAAGGCTACCACGAGGCAATTTCTGACATGAATTTCTCATTCTGACAAGGGATGTCTCTTTACACCTTGTCCCTGCCGTGGTCTAAGTGTGTGCACACTTCCAAAACCTTTACGTGACAACCTAATCCTTAATGTGGTGCTATTGAAGGTGAAGCCTTAAGAGAATGGAGCCCCCAAGGACAGCGTCAGTGAGGCTTAAGGAAATCTGTTTGTCCTTTGGGCCATGTGAAGGCCTACTCAGTAGGTTACATCTGTGAGAATCTGAATGCGATGATATGTCACATTCGTGCTTCTCAGTCTCCAGAACTGTGAGCGATATGTTTCATTATTCATTTGTTACCTGGTCTCAGGTACCTTGTCATAGCAACGTGAACAAGTTTAGGTGTCTGCCTCTTTGTCTGAGAACACAGCTACAGGATTGAGATTGTTTTGCTGCAGGATCGAAGTGATTCCTTAGCAACACAACACACTTCCTTTTGTCTATGCATCGTTTGATTATTTGATCCCAGTTCTGGTGGAACTAAGGACCTGGGATAGAGATAAAAGCTCAGTGTGGCTAGAGCTGAGATTATCATTGAAAAGTGGCAGGTTAGCTCAATTAATCCCCTTTATCTGCTGTCTCTGCTGTAGACTTTTGATCTTTGTTCTAATGTCCCATATACAAGGTAGCATCACCCTCCACACTCTGCGTCTTTTCTCCAGAGCATTGACCACTTTGACTTTTTTTTCTCCCCCATTCATATCAAGATTGTTAATTCCATGAGCACAGGAGCTTGTCTGTCTGTTTCAGCTTATGACTTTTTGCTTGCTTTCCTATCACATAGCATCAGACCTATTTGTTTTGTAATAAACATTCACAAGTCTACTCAAATCAAGCTATTTAAATGCTTATGTATTATGTTTCCCCTTTTAATATTCAAAGTCAATTCAATATCATTTAATTAATTAATATGTTGTTGGTGGTATATTCTTCCCTTTTTTGTTTTTTGTTTTTGTTTGTTTTTCAATACAAGATTTCTCTGTGTAGCCTTAGATGTCCTAGACTCACTTTGTAGAACACCTGGCCTCAAACTGACAGTGATCCACCTGCCTCTGCCTCCCGAGTGCTGGGATTAAAGGCCTGAGCCACCATGCCTGGCTGAAATCTTCTTGTGGACTGTCCAAATACTGATTTTTCTACCCCACTGTCTGGCTTCAATCCAGGCATTGCATTGTGATGTTTATTCTAAGTATCTCTTGTCTCAAGTTTGTGTAAGTATGTCACCATTTTTTCTCTGTATTGCCAATAAAAGCCAACTAGCCAATGCTGATCAAAACAGAGAACAGGGTGGGACACCCTGGGGAGTGAGGGATGGAGAAAGAGGAGGAAGGACAGGAGGGTTGCATGTGGAGAGGACAAGGAAACATCCGGAGCAATGAGCCAGAACTAGGATATGAGTAAAAAGCAAGTGTAACGTGAGAAATCTGAATGCGAGGAAACTATACTAGCATGGAGGTTTAGGATGGAGTAATTATTGCACAGCATTGTGCTATAGGCTAATTAAATACATCCAAGACTCTCTGTGTTAAAGAGAAACCATTGATTTATTTAAGATATCTAACTTAAATATTAATAATCAGGCAATACGTTATATTATTATTTATTTTTATCTACTTTAAAAAGACACAGAGGTGCAAATATAGCTTAGTTGAGTACTTCCCTAGCATGCAGAAAACCCTGAGCTCCATCTCTAGCACCCCACAAAGCAAGCACGGTAACACAAGCCTTTAATCTTGGCCCTCAGGAGGTAGAGACAGTAGGATCAGAAGTTCAACGTTATCCTTAGCTACATAGAAATTTTAAATTGAACTAGGATATAAGAGACTATATGAAAACAAACAATATATAGTCACAAAGTACACATTATAAAAATATTTATGTATGATTATATGAAGACCATGGTCAGCATCATTCAGTTGTTTGTAGCTCTTTGTCTAGGATTGGTGCCCAACAAGTTTTCCCCCTTCCATGTTAGCATGCACACATATATACAGATATAATAAACATTTTTAAAAAGAGGCCTCAAAATTGAGAGAGAACAAGGGTGGTGCATGGGAAGGGTTAGAGGGAGGAAAGTGAAGAGGGAGTAATATGAAGGAGGGTTTACAGAGTATGAAGGAAGTAAGTATAGGAAGATTGTGCAACTAAATGGGAAAGCAGGAAGAGATTAGTGTAATAAATAAGAGCAGTGGTTTCTTTAAGTACAGCAAGATAGAAAAAGGATTTTTAAGGCAGGTACCAGAATTTACAGAGTGACAGTCTTGGGCCTTTTCATATGAGTTGGCCCATGACACCTTTAACGATTCCTGGAGAATACTATACTAGGACACAAAAATCACTGATGGTCATTTTCACCCTGAAATTATGAAGAAACGGCCAGTATGACCTACTCTGTTCAGTGTAGAAAGAAATAGCCTGGTGACATATCCATAACACAGGCTAAAATAAACCATACTTTGTCATTTAAATAGTAAAATAGCCACCTAAATAATTCACATGCATAACAGTTCATTTTTGACCATAATTTGACATGTTAGTTACTATGAGAAAAGTGAGTGACTTATGTTAATTATGACAGATTAATGTAATTTGAAATAAGGGACATATGTTTAAAAGTATCCCATGCCAATGGATCATAACCTTCTATAGTAGACAGAAAGTGAGTTCTTACAAATTATCTATCTTGCTGGGTGGTGGTGGCACATGCCTTTAATCCCAGAACTCAGGAGGCAGAGACAGCCGCATCTCTGTGAGTTGGAGGCCAGCTTGGTTTACAAAGCAAGTCTAGGACAGCCAAGGCTACATAGAGTGACCCTGTCTCAAAAGAAATTTGTCCAAATCATGAAGCTAAAAACGGGGTATCTGTTCTGACAAGTTCATTCTAAATCAAAACAATTATCTGGGAGCTAGGTCCAGATTGCTGTATTATTGTGCACTTACATGATAAAACAGACATTTTATGAGATTTTGAGACTCAAAAGAGAAAGGTATGAGGGAAACCACTGGAGAACATTGTATTACTCAGTTTTCAGAGTAGCAGTACTTATAGATTTATATATATGTATATATAACCAATCAATTATACCCAAATCAATTATAAACTGATCACAAAATTACTCTTCATGATCATAAATATTTACTGAAAAATATATATTCCTAAAAATTAAGACAAATTTCACAAATCTATTAAATAGGAAAGTGTCTCATCACCCCAGAGCCTTTGCTAGAGTTCAGTAGAATACTGTTAGAAGTTTTTTAAAGAAAATATTAGTCAGTCAAGAATTCTTCAACAGTCAACAGAACAGTTACTATTGGCTTTCTTAATATACATCTCTTCCACCCCATAACGATTATTAAAAGAAAGCATTTTTAAAAGTTGGCCACATTACTACATAGTCAAGAAAACTACATTTCTAAGGCTTCATTATAGCTTAGAATGAAAATATGAATAATTTCAAAGTAATAAGATATAAGTGGAAGATATACATCTAATATTATTTGATCCATCCAGGGGGGAAAATGAAGATAAGAGACTTCTTCTTTCTTTCCTTTTCTGCTGCAGAGAATATGGGTACAATGGCCAGAGCTATCTTAGTTTCTGAGAGGATCTGATAAATGCAAATCAATCATACTTGAGACGCCTGTAATAAATTTCAACCTGTTGAAAGTAACGGCTTTCATATCTGTTAACATCCAAACAGTCCTAGTTGATTCAAAAGATATCCTTGATCACACATTTAATTTCATTTAAACTAAGAATAAGAATGAGCTTTTGTATCTGAATATAGTCTAGTACCTTCGTGAAACTAGAAAACAAATGTTTAGTTGTCTTTGAGCCATTAGATATTTTTTTGTTAATTTTAACAATTTTTATAACTACGAGAATGATAAAACCAAATTAATACAAATGTTTGTATGTAAAATGTTTTCATTATTTTCTTTAAAAGTGTTCAAATGTAAAGGTAAATATAAAAATGAATATATCTTATGTCTAGAATATAAGATTTTATATCTCTTTATAGATTCATTGTATTACTGAATAGTTTAAAATGATTTTGTATGAGTCAGCTCTGAGGTAAATTAATCTAATTTTTCTGTCAATGCTTATACATTCATGTTAATGTTAGAAGGCCCTTCCATAGAAGTATTATGTTCTTATTTTTAATATGCTAGAAACCCTGCCAGGAGGTAATGGAGCTTGCACCAATGCCAGTGAATGAATGGGAAAGCTGTGGTTTGGAATTTTTTAATTATTTAAAAAGAGCAATACTGCTGAGACTGTTACCAAGATAATCCAAAAATAATAATTTCTCCCTTTATAAAAGATGAAAATGCACAATGGAGGCTATAGCATAAATTCTTAAGCATCAAAGATTACTTTAATTCTCTACACTGCACATTGAAATGAAAATGGTAAATCAATGTTCTAACTTTGTATGTCAGTGACTTGTTCACTCAACCACACATACCATGCACAGTGGGTTCTTATACAACAACAGCAATTTTTTAAAAAACTAAAAAAGGTAAAAGAGAAGATATATAATACAAGAGAAAATAATTAGGTGACTGGGTTTATGACAGTGAGTGATTTATTCAACTACACATATGATGTATAATGAGTTCTTATACAACAACAAAAACTCAAAAAGGTAAAGGAGAAGACATATAACACAGGAGAAGTGATCAAGGCCAACTGCAGAAAAAGGAAAATAAGTAGAATTCCAATTCACTAATTCAGTCTAATTTTATTCATTTTGGAGGTTACTGACTATCTGCTATGTACCTAGATAGGCAATATTGATATGAAATTATATCAAAGCTTAAATTTGACCAAGAACATAATTGACTAAGAGGCTGACTGTACCCTCCACAGTTGCTATGAAGGAGGGCTCAAGTCACTGCAGAGCTTCATTTATAACAGTCAACAGAATAATTTTCCCTCTGAAATTTCCTTCTGAAAAACTATATGCATGTCTGTGTATTACAGACATTTTAGCACTCAGAAGTGTAATAAGTCAAAAAAAATCATCTATTTGATTTGGGAAAACTTAATTGCTGCATTGTACCTGGGAGCATTCAACAGATACCCACCATTTCATGACAACACGGGAAAATGTAAAGGTTTGCTTTTTAATTAGTTTGGCTATGGATTTGTCTGTCTTGTTGATTTCCTTTAAAAAAAAATAGCTCTTGGTTTCATTGATTCTTTGATTTGTTCTCTTTGTTGCTTTTTTTTTAATGTCAGATCTGAGTTTTATTATGTTTTGGCACCTATTCCTCTTAGGTCTGCTTGTTTCTTTTTGTTCTTTGAGCTTTCAGATGTGCTGTTATGTTACTAGTATGAGGTCTCTCCAATTTAAGTTTTTAAGAAGGAAAGAATAATTCATTTGTTTCATATATAGTGTTATTTGTGGGATTGCTGGAACTGTATGAATAAATGGATACTTTTTTAATTTGTTCACTTTACATCATGATTGTAGCCTCTTCCTTCATTATCTCTCAGCCCCACCATCCCTCCTTTCCCTGGCCCTTTCTCTAGTTTCTTTATGAAGGTACTTAGTGCTATGAATTTTTCTCTTAGCACTGCTTTTGGTGTGTCCCATAAGTTTGGGAACGATGTGACTTAATTTTCATTGAATTTTAGGAAATCTTTCACTTCTTTTTTTATTCATTCCCTGACCCAGTGGTCATTGAGCAGGGAGTTGTTCAATTATCATGAGTGTGTAGGCTTTCTGTTGTTTCTGTTGCTGTTGAAGGCCAGTTTTAATCCTTCGTGATCTGATAAAAAATACAAGAGGTTATTTCAATTTTCTTGTATATGTTGAGGCTTGCTTGGGAACAGAGTATATGGCCAATTCTGGAGAAAGTTCTGTGAAGTTTGTGTGAAAAAATCAGTAGCTATCTGTTAGGTCCATTTGACTCATGACATCTGTTTAGTTCCATTACATCTCTCTGTAGTTTCTATCACAATGACCTGTCTACTGGTGAGAGTGGGAAGTTGAAGTTTCCCTGGCTTTCAGAGTCTCTGATGAGAAGTCCGGTGTAATTCTCGTAAGTCTACCTTTATGTAACTTGGCCTTTCTCCCATGCAGCTTTCTTTGTTCTGTACATTTAGTGTTTTGATTATTATGCAGCTGGAGGATTTTTTCTATTCTAAGCTGTGTGGTATTCTCTAAGTCTCTTTTCTCTTTATAGGCATCTCTTTCTTTAGGTTGGAGGAATTTTTTAATTTTATTTTATTAATTTATTCTTGTTACATCTCAATGGTTATCACATCCCTTGTATCCTTCCATCCCTCCCTCCCTCCCATTTTCCCCCTACTCCCCTCCCCTATGACTTTGACTGAGGAGGACCTCCTCCCCCTTTATATGCTCATAGGGTATCAAGTCTTTTCTTGGTAGCCTGCTATCCTTCCTGTGGTACAATTACACCATGGAATACTACTCAGCTATTAAAAACAAGGAATTCCCAAAATTTGTGGATAAATGCATTGAGCTAGAAATGATCATAATGAGTGAGTTAAACCAGAAGCAGAAAGACTCAAATGGTATATACTCACTTATATCTGCATACTAGCCCAAGGGGCATGTCCCATGAAAGCCTTCCCTTACCAGGAAACTGGGAGAGAGGGAAGGTTAGAGGAATTTATCTCTATGATTTTGTTGAAAATATTTTCTGGTCCTTGGAGCTGGAAACCTCTTCTATTCCTATTATTCTCAGGTTTCATCTTTCCATGGTGTCCCTGGTTTCTTGGATATTTTGTGTCAGTCATTTTTTAGACTTAACATTTTCTTTGACAGATGTATCAATTTCTTAAATTGTTTCTTTTAAACCTGGGATGCTCTCCTCCATTGCTTATATTTTGTTGGTGATGCTTACCTCTGTAGTTCCTGTTCTATTCCTAAGTCTTCCATCTCCAGGGAACAGAGAACAGGAACTACAGAGGTAAGCATCACCAACAAAAGTTTGTGTTTTCTTTATTGTTTCCATTTCCATGTTCATATTTTGGACTGTTTTATTGTTTCCTTTACATATTTGGTTGTATTTTCCTGTATTTCTTTAAAGGGCTTATTTGTTTCCTCTGTAAAGGTCTCTATCATATCATTAGAATAGATTTAAGGGCATTATCTTATGTTTCATCTGTGTTAGGATATCAAGGCTTGTTTTATAGGCTAGTTGGATTCTGATGGTGTTGTATTGTCCTTGCTCTTATTGGTTGTATTCTTATGCTGGTCTTTAACCATCTAGTTGTCCCTGATGCCCATTGGACTTCTCAGAAAGGGAGGAAGAAGCCTAGGCTGAAGGTAGGATATTCCTACAGACTAGCAGCCCTCCTCAGGATTGTGGGTAAGGCTGTCAACTGGGGGATGGATCTCAGGGAATAGCCCTAATCTCTCCTCTGCTGGCTGTATCACAGTTAAACCCACATGCATGGGATTAGGGTGGGAGTGTGGTGTAACTTGGATGATTCTGAGGTTTGGCAGGTCTCCTCAAGAAGGCATGTCAAGATGTGGACCACAGACTTGGACCATGTGTCCTTTGGACCTGGGATCCCTCCTTAGGTAGGCAGGTAGAGCCGTAGGTCCGTAGGTTGGGTGATCCTGGAGGCCAGGAGGCCTCGTCAGTAAGGTCAGGAAAAGATATTCAAGCAAATGGACCCAATAAGGAAGGTAATATATCCAATTTAATATCTGACAAAATAGACTTCAAACCAAAACTATTCAGTAGAGATATGGAAGAATAGTCTATACTAATTAAAGTCTACCTATAGGATATTATGATTCTAAACAAGTAAGTCCCAAACGTAAGTGTATCCATGTTCATAAAAGAAACAGTACTACAGCTAAAATCACATACTACCCCTAAAACACTGATAGTACCCCACTGTAACCAATAGACATGTCATCCAAAGACTAAACAAACGCTCGAGCTAAATGACATAATAAGCTAATGGACAAAACAGATATTTATATTTCACCAAAACATTAAACAATGTATTTTCCCAGAAGCTCATGGAACTTTCTCTATAATTGACCATATACTGTCATCAAAGAAGTCTCAACAGAAACAAGAAAATTTAAATAACACCTTACATTCTATCTATATGTGACCACCATAGATTAAAGCTAGATATCAAAAACATCAGAAATAACAGAAAGCTTAAAAACTCATGGAAACTGAACAACTCTCTACTGAGTGAAAAATGGTTTCAAGGCAGCAATTCAGAAATTAAAATGTTTATAGAATTGAACAAAAATGAAAATAAAACATGCCCCAATTTAAGGGACACAATGGAGGTGATTCTAAAAGACAATATGCCCCTACATTTTTTAATGGAAGAATCTCATATTAGTAACTTAACAGCACAAATGAAAGGTATTCTGACAGATTTAACATGAAATGACAAAGTAGTTTTGATTTGCATTTTCCTGATGACTAAGGATATTGAACATTTCTTTAAGTGTTTCTCAAGTATTTCTTTTTGTAAGAATTTTCTGTTTACTCTTAGGATATAGAGTCTCTTCTTGGTAACTTGCTATCCCTCCTCTGAGTGCCGTCAGGCCTCCCCATCCAGGGGACATTGTTAGAAAAGGGGCACCAGAGTTCATGTGAGAGTCAGATCTCACTCTCTATTCAACGGTGGAGAGACTCGATATCCTAAGAGCATATATAGGGGGAAGAGGTCTCTCTCAATCACAGACATAGGGGAGGGGGGAAGTGGGAGGGAGGGAAGAATGGGAGGAAACTGGGGAAGGGCTAACAATCGAGATGTAATACGAATAAATTAATAAAATAAAATAATTTTCTATTTAGATCTGTACCTCAATTTTTAATTGTTTCGGAGGGGTGTTGTTCTTTTGTTTTCTTGAGATCCAGTTTTTTGAAGTTTCTTTATTTTATTTATTTCCTTTTTTGGATACCAAACCTCTGTTGGATGAATTTTTTAAAAAGTCCTTTTTCCATTCTGTAGGCTGCCACAGTGTTAAGATGATAGTGTCATTTGCCTTGCAAGACCTTTTCAGTTTCATGACGTACCATTTATTAATTGTTAATCTTAGAGCCTTGTAGTGCTCTTCTCTCTTTGTTGTGGTGCTAATGATTAAACTTAGGGTTTCACACATGCTAGACAAGTCCTCTCTACCCTTGACCTACATTCCCAACCCTCAGTCATTTTTTTTATGTACCTGTTTGTATTCGAATGGCAGAGAAAAGAAAGGGTATTGTTATGTCTCAAACCCATGACAAATTGATAACTATTGTGTTTACTAACATATAAAAGCCTATGATAGCTACCAGGTTCTCCCAGCATTCCTTTAATAGGGTCCTCCTGAATTGCCTACCCCAACCCTACCCTGAACTCTCCAAGCCAGGGTATGGGCTGTCCTTGCCCCAGCTGTTCTTCTCTCTATAATCCATCCATTTTGGCTATGCCGGTCTCCTGACACAAGCAATCACTCTTGGTTGGCTGTTCCTCTCTTGTTCTCAATCCAGCTCTTTCTTCACACAGGCCAGATCAGTCTAACCATATTCTGGACTCACCTCTATGTTTGTCTCTGTCTGTATATTCCTTTTTATATATAATAAACCTTCTCCTCCACCATATTTAGGAGCAGTCATGTGTTCCTTTTATTTATTTTTTTTCATTCAGGTGTGGATTTGAGTAGATGGGGAAGTGGGACCCAGATCCTTCCCTCTATTATCCCCTAGATTGTTCAGTGAATAAAGTTGCTTGTTATCAAGCCCAGTGACACATTCAATTCCTGGAACCCAAATAGTATAGAATAAAACTGATTTCCACATGCCTGTGCATAAACACACACACACACACACACACAATTTGTTATGCCTTTAATATTCTGAGTTTCAATTACTGTCAAAATGGTTTTTATGGACAAACATCTTGTAAGAAGTATGCTACAAGATGCTATTTATGTTTAGAACAAGATTGTTCAGTGCCTGAATTATAGTGAAATAAATCTCTTAGGATTTATCAGTAAAGACCTTCCCTCATAAAAAAAAGCCATTCTTTTTCATTTATTCCTTGAACTCCTTTAAAAATGTGCCTTCCTATTTGCATGACAGTAGAACTAGTGTGTGTTCCACATAAAGACAGAAATTCTAAAACACAATGACAAGGTCACATATTCAGGGTATACACATTGGAATCTACACTTCAAGAGACAATCATTGATAGAACAGAGGAGAAATACTAGGAATGAAGATTTGGTTGATAAGAATTGAAGACATCTGTATAAGAGATTAAATAAATGACAAAATGTTTCCTCCTCTTTCCTTTAAGAGGATTCTATAACTTTCCTATAGTAGCTTGTGATTTGTAATGTTTCCTATGGCAGGGGTAAACATTTTCACCCCATTTATTATACTTGGTCAGTGGACTGTGAGTAGACATGACATAGGTTATATCTTAAGATAATTTGAACCTAATTGTATTATATAATTCTAGTTATCTTTTATCTCTCCTCCACGTATATTACCTTCTTCTGAATCAAGGCTACTCCTTTAGCCTGCAACATAGAATAAGAAAATGCACAAAGCTTATTTGTATACAATAATAGATCCATCTATGTCAGCAGCTAACTGGACAAAGAAAGAAATTATTACTACAAGCCATCTGAGAGTTTGGGGCTGTTTGTTACTGCAACAAAGCTGACTAATACACTGGGGTATCTGTACTCAGTTAAACTTGAAAATATAGAGAGGAGTGTATAGAAGGCAAGCGTGCTCCAATTGATCTTTTGGTGATTTTGGTTTTCAAACCTGACAACACACATAAAAATTATGTTCTTGTACCACTCATTGTTGTCTCTGGGCCTGGAATTTTCTCATTACTTGTAATTATTACCTCCTTGTAGTTATTCCCTATGTTTGAGTTCCCCTTGATGAGGAATTCCATGTCTGTGAGGCTCAGCAAGAATAGATTTGTTTTTCTTTTCTACCATTAATTGCTTTACTGAAAAAACAAAAACACTTGCTGCTTCCCAAAACTTGTTGGTTCCCAGCTCTTCCTTGCATCATTTACTGCTAAAACATGCTATAATATTTTTGGTACTCAGCAATAGACATAAATGTACAGATATTCTCACACTGCTGCCAAAAACTAGCAGCCAATCAGTGTAGTAGACTTTGGGTCATCAGAAGTAGCTTTATCTATGAACAAAGACCTCATTTTTCTTCTATTAGCATCTGTTCCATTGATTCTGATTCTGATGTTTCACACATGACTACATGTTCCATGCCATGTTTTCACATGTTATACTAGTAAAGAGTCTTACACATTTTCTGTTTATATAATACAACTTCTAAATGTGGAGTCTTAATTTCAAGATGGCAGAGCCCAGTGTCTACCTGTCTAGGGAGTAGAGGATTGGAGGCTGCAAAACTGACAAAAGGGAAGGAGTTGGAGAGAATCGGAACCAGAACCCTCATCATGGCCAGACATCTCTGGGTTTGGGAGTCACAAACTTCAAGCACCTTGCACTCCTCTGAATACTTTAGGGGAGAGCAGGCACCCTGGGAAACAGGATCTGTACAGCAAAACTGAGTTTGGAGAGTCGAATCAGGCATGGGCCACAATCCACATTAGATGCTATTCTGAAGATACCTGTGGTACACTCTGGCAGTTTTGGGCTTAGTTATTTCTCCACTGCTGCCCGCTGCTTTTCTGCTTGGCCCATCTGAGACCCAGAGAACTAACAAGAAAAGTTGAGTCAGCACAAGCCACAACACAGATTAGATAATATCCCTTTGAGGCATGTGGGACACTGGAGCAGCTCTGAGCTTGAATCTCACTCCACACACCTGCTGCTCACAAGCCTGGCCCATCTGGGTCACAAAGAACTAACAAACAAAGATAAGTTGGCATGGGCCACACCTCACATTAGTTGCTACCTCAAAGAAGCCTGTGGGTCATCCAAGCAGCTTTGGGCTTGGACCTCTCCCCACTCCCTGCTGCTTACCGACCTGGACTACCTGGGTCACAGAAAATGAACCAGCAGAGGTGAGTAGGCTTTCGCCACAACATACATTATCTTCAAGGAGGCCTGAGGGGCAGCCAAGCAGCTTTCAGCTTGAAACTCTCTCAGCCTGAGCCTTTCCTGCCTTACCTAACTGGGACAGAGACAGGGAACAGAGTAGAGCTGAGCTGGATGCAGGCTTCAAAACCAATTGTCCACCATCCTGAGAAGGCCTCTGGGGAGCCCCAGCAAACAGACTTTAGATTTGAGCTTACTCAATTTTGAAGACTATGAATCCATGATTGTATGATCTCTTCAGCTTGGCTTCCAATGAGTTCCTCATGGTATAAAATATCACAACTAAAGAAAAATGAGGAGAAGAACAACTGAAAGAGAGATATACAGAGCAATACAGATAAATTTTACAAGACAAGAAAGCAAAACGCATTGAGAAACCAGTTTTATTCATTTTGAGATAACTTGCTTTCTCAAGAAATAAATCATCATGGTCCTAAGAAAACTAAATTATTCCTTTCTGATGAGACTGTCCAACCAGTGGCAAATACATTCTATTATAGTCTATCACCACTTAACATCATAAAACTGAAGGTTAGGTTTCTAACACATGAACTCTTGTAAACTTCTAATAAACTTTATAATTTCTAATATTTACAATAACTCTTCACTATAAGCTGAGTTATCTCCAACCTTCAGGTGGTAAAATTACTGTGTAAGTTTTCCACTGCTGCTATAACAAATCACAAATTTAGCAGCTTAAAAACACATCCATTCATAACCTAACAGCTTTGTAGATCAGAATCCTCCAAGATGCTGACAGGGCTGTGCTTCTTTTTGGAAAATCCATGTTTATACTGTTGATGATATTGTATTTCTTGTAGTTGTGAGTCTACAAGTCCATTTCCTTGCTTTTCTCAGCTCCCTTCATCTTCCCACACCTGCAGCACCCAATGTAGTCTTTCATGATTTATATTTCTTTAACTTTCTTTTTTTATTTTATTTTAATTTTATTAATTTATTCAGATTACAATTCAATTGTTATCCCATTACTTGTATCCTCCCATTCCTCACTCCCTCCCACTTTCACCTTATTCCCCTCCTTAGGTCTAAGACCGAGGGGGACCTCCTCCCCTACTATATGGTCATAGGCTATCAAGTCTCATCTTGGTAGACTGCTTAGTCTTTCTTTGAGTGCCACCAGGCCTCCCCACCAAGGGGAGGTGGTCAAATCCAAATTTCTCTAATTTTCACTTCTGCCTTTTCTTCCCCTGCATTGTTCTGACTTCAGCTAGAGAAAATCTGTTTTGAAGGGCTTATTTGATTAAATTGGATCTACATGGGTAGTCTTCACTAATTTGTGAACACAAGCTCTGTAGCCTCAATTATATGTGTATTTGACTCTGTCATAGAAGATAATATATCCAGTTTCTGGGTGTTAGGATTTGTGCATATTTGAGGGGGAACATTATTGTGTCTAGCACATTTCCCAGTATCACATATTTAGAAAGTAGCAGAGGCAGATGTGAACCAAGTAATTTGAGGCTATAAAGCCCATGTCCTTACCATGAGTTCACCTTACTTTATTAATATGTTTAATTAGTTATGGCATATAATGATGGAAGAGCAGGGGTGTAAAATATCTTAAGCAAGGCATAAATGATATTTGTAAACAAAGTCTGTTTCCAATTCTTAACATAATTTATACCTTTTTAATAAAGCACTCAAAATAATTAGTTTATGAAAATATCAATGTTATTTTACTCAACATTCTGAAAGAATTGTGATAGCATATATTAAATATACATATTTTTATCAATAAATACAGATGAAAATTGCCTGAATCATTTTGCTAATTTATTCAAGACTAGGTAAGCTTAGTCTTGGCAGAAATGAAAGTACTTAAAATACAAAACATTCTCTAAGATCCATTAACACAAGAAATGCTAGAATTTTAATACTCAGGCACACACTGCCACCAATTGTCAGAAATAGCACAGGCCCCACAGTATTTCCCAGAAGGGAGAAGGCTGACTCACTAAACCATACAGGAAGGGCTTATTTTTCTTTTACAGTGTGTTTTAATGGAGTCCTACACTTCTTTAGATCCAGATACCAGCAGAGCCCTTGTCAGAGTTACATCAAGCAGGGTAAACAATAAAGTCATTAGAGATCATATTTTATAGTTGAACCTGCCCATCATTAAGATCTGATAAAGACACAGATCACATTTAAATTAGATGCTTAAGAACTGTTTGCTTAGTATGTCACCACTAATTTATGGTATCCAGGGATCCATACATTTATTTGGCTAATCCTGACCAAACCAAGAGAGATAGATTAACACATGTCTTGTTCATTGTTCTCCAAGATGATACAATTGAGAAATTCTAGAGCATATAAAAGTATAAGTAAGGAATGTGTATCCAAAGAATAAAGCAGTAAGTACCAAGTGAATAAATAATAATTAAAATCCACTTGAGAATATTTTTAAAAGATTCAATATCATTAGTCATAGGAACATGCAAATCAAAACAACAAGATGCCAGTTCACACTCACCAAATGGCTATGATTTTTTAAAATAGAAAATAACAGAATAGGGAAGAATTGGAACCCTCAAGCATTAGTGGTGATGATGTTTTAAAGTGGTTCAACTGTTTTTGAACATAGTTTGACAAAATGATCAGCTGTGCTTGCAGATACCTATGGATGAGGAACCCATCAATGCAAATATATGTAAATATATGGCTATACATACACACAAAAAAACTGAAAACATGTATTCAAGTATATATTCATCAACATAACTTGTATGTTAATAAATGCTCACAGCAACATTCGTCATGAAAACCAAAATGTAGGATAAAACTTAAATATCCCTCAGCTGATTACTAAAGTTGTTATAGTATAAACAACCATGCAACAGAATATTATTCCACAATATACAAAATCTTCTAATAGTTTTAGTGTAACTGGTTTTATGTTGAAGTCTTTGATCCACTTGACTTGAGTTTTGTGTAGAGTGATAGATATGGATCTATTTGCATTCTTCTATATGCAGACATCCAGTTAGAGCAGTACCACTGTTGAAGATGTTTTCTTTTTCCCATTGTATGGTTTTGGCTTCTTTGTCAAAAATCAGGTGTCCATAGGTATGTGGGTTTATTTCTGGGTCTTCAATTCAGTTCAATGTGGTTTTATTATTATTGTTGTATAGTACATCTTGAAATGAAGGAGGTTGGTTGATACCTCCAGAAGTTCTTTTAGGGTGCAGAATTGTTTTAGCTATCCTGGGTGTTTTATTACGTCTTGGAGAGATCAGGGATAAAAGCCACGTACCTATACACAATAAAGGCAATAGCTAACATCAAATTAAGTAGAAAGAAACATAAAGCAGTTCAACTAAATTCAAGGACAAGACAAGGCTGCCAACTATCTCCTTATTTATTCAAAATAATACTGGAAGTTCTAGCTAGATCAATAAGACAACTAAAGGAAATCAAGGAGATACAAACTGAAAAGGAAGAAATCAAACTATCACTATTTGCAGATGACATGATAGTATACATAAGTGATCCCCAAAATTCTACCAGAGAACTCCTATAGCTGATAAACACCTTCAACAAAGTAACTGGATACAAAATTAACACAAAAAATCAGTATCTATTCTTTATACAAACAATAAACAGGTAGAGAAAGAAATTAGGGAAACACCACCCTTCACAATAGGCACAAATAATATAAAATATTTTGGTGTAACTTTAACTAAGCAAGTGAAAGACCTGTATGATAAAAACATCAAGTCTCTGAAGAAAGAAATTGAAGAAGGCATCAGAAAATGGAAAGATCTCCCATGCTCATGTATCAACATAGTAAAAAAAAAAAAATAGCCATCTTACCAAAACAATCTCCAGATTCAATGCAATTCTCATCAAAATTCCAACAAAATTCTATAAGACTTGATAAAAAGCATTCCTCGATTTCATATAAACATATTTTAATAATTTTAAACGTAATGATTTCTTAAATATCCATGATCTAAATCTTGAGTTTACTTTGAGCTTAACATAGATAGAATTTACCCTTAGAAACATTTCCCAATGGCAAAATCATTTGACTGATGGAGATGTTTATGAGACAGGGAGAGGTTTAACCTCTCTGACTTATTTTTGAGGCATTCACACCAGCAGTCTCTATTCCTATTCTCAAAGACACCACACAGTGATGCTAGACTCAAGCACATGCCATTCCTAAGTATAGTATTTTTATGTGATTAGAGGATTTTACAGCTAAAAGTCAGAAATCCAGTGGAGTTATGAAATATGTAAGAGACTATATTTTTCTAAAGTTGTTGCCAAAGTAGACCATAAGTTATATGATGCACCTTGACCAAAGACTGTGGGAAGCCATTTGATTTCGTTCTGTACATATAAAACTACACAAGAGGAAACTCTTTAGAGATGAAGCTTGAATTTCCTTCCAAGACTGAAAAAGAGGTTTATTTGAGTACTCAGTATAAAATCAATCACTACCTGTATTCTGATAGGATTTATACTTTACCAAATATTGACATCTACTGAAATGCCAAAGATAAACAATACTTGAAATGTCCTCTACTCTTTTCCCTCAATGTAAATTACTTATGTAGCAAAATCAACTTCATATTACAATCAAACTTAGGTTGAGTCTAAGCTCAAGTACTTTCTAAGTATATATCCAGTGGAAATTCCTTATCTGTCTGAGTTTCCACTTGCTCTATTGTGTAATGGAGAAGATATGCTATGGGGTTGCTGGTGGAGGGTTGGTACATCACAGTAAGAAGGCTTGGAAAAGAAAACAATTGGCAAATGACTTTAAATGACTCTACTTCAGTGACCCTCAACTTTATTTTTTTAAGATTTTATTTATTTATCATAGATAGACAGTGTTTTGTCTATATGTACACCAGAAGAGGGTACTAGACCTCATTATAGATGGTTGTAAGCCACCATGTAGTTGCTGGGGATTGAACTCAGGACCCTTGGAAGGGCAGGCAGTGCTGTTAACCTCTAAGCCATCTCTCCAGCCCAACTCTCAACGTTATTATCTGTAAAGCAGTGATAAGACTCCTTTAAGAAAGTCTACTTATATCACCTTGCACAAAACTAAAATCCAAGTTGATTAAAGACCTCAACATAAAAGCAGACACACTAAATATGTTAGAAGAAAAGTGGAGAAGAGCCTTGAGTTCATTGGCACAGGAGACAACTTCCTGAACAGAACACCAACAGCCCAGAATCTAAGATCAACAATTAATAAATGGGTCCTTGTTTCTGCCACAGACAGAATTCTGCCTAAAAATGGGCAAGATTAGATGCAAGCAGAGTTGACAGCCAAACTCTGCCAAGACAAGGTAAGCAAGTCCTCAATAGTTCCTGCCTTGTAAATATGTAAATATTGGGCTAGAAGGCTGAAGATGATTCTCCAACCTTATAGAGAATTTTGCATGGCTGTTCAGGCAGTAAATTGTCTCTGTCATTTCTTCATTTTGGAAGCTGCTAACCTGGACTTCTGTTCACTCAGGTAATTAAGTTTTATTCCTTCTCAAGTCTCTGATGGGGTTGTAGACCAGATTGTTTAGTCTTACAATTAAGCTTAGTTGGTTAAAGGTTAAGATGTTTTTAGATCAAGATAGATGTTTTAAGTTAATAGAAATGAGATATGATATTGACTTTCATTCAGAAATTTAGACCCACCAAGATAGGAAAGATGTTGACTTCAAGTTTGCCAAATCACTGTGAATGTAACATTTATATAATTCCTGATTTTCTAATGGCTCTTCCTGCTTTGTGTACTATATTTTATTAATGTGTAATAATATAAATGTAGATTTTTTAAAAAAGAAAAGCTCTACAAGAAGAACATCGTGATGGATGTATCAGGGCCCAGGGGTTTCTGCTCAAACTATTGCACTAACCAAGGACAATACAAGAAGTAAACATTGAACCCCTACTCTGATCTACCCAATGGACAGGACATTCTCCACAGTTAGGTGGAGAGTGGGGACTGACTTTGACATGAACCCTGGTGCTCCATATTTGACCACCTTCTCTTGGTGGGGAGACCTGATCGCACTCAAAGAAAGAATAAGCAGGCTACTAAGATGAGACTTGATAGCCTATGTCCTTATAGTGTTGGAGAAGGTCCCCCTCAGTCATAGACCTATGGGAGGGGAATAGGGTGAAAGTGGGAGGGAGGGAGGAACAGGAGGATACAAGTGATGGGATAACAGTTGAGTTGTAATCTGAATAAATTAATAAAATTAAATTTAAATTTAAAAAAAGAAAAGCTTGAAAAAATAAAATAAAATAAATGGGATCTCATGGAACTGAAAAGCTTCTGTAAGGCAAAGGACACTGTCACCAGAACAAAATGGTAGCCCACAGACTGGGAAAGATCTTCACCAACCCTACATGTGACTAAGGTTTAATATGTAAAATATATAAGGAACTCAAGAGATTAAGCACCAACAAACCAAGTGATCCAATTAAAAATAGGTTATAGAGCTAATGAGAATTCTCAACAGAGAAATATCGAATGACTGAGAAGCACTAAAAAAAATGTTCAACGTCCTTAGTCATCAAGGAAATGCAAATTGAAATGACTCTAAGATTTCTTCTTATACCAGTCAGAATGGCTAAGATCAAAAACTCAAGTGACAGCACATTCTAGTATGGATTTGGAGAAAGAGGAACACTCCTCCATCGCTGGTGGGAGTGCAAACTTGTACAACCACTTTGGTAATCAATTTGGTGCTTTCTCAGAAAATTGAAAGCACTGATACCTCAAGACCCAGCTCCTGGGTATATATCCAAAAGATGTTCCACCATACAACAAGGACATTTGTTCAACTATATTCATAACAGCTTTATTGGTAATAGCCAGAATCTGGAAACAACCTAGATGTTCCTTAACTGAAGAATGGATAAAGAAATCATGGATCATTTACACAATAAAATATTACTCAGCTATAAAGAAGAAAGAAATCTTGAAATTCACAGGCAAATAGATGGAACTAGAAAAGATCATCCTGAGTGAGGTAACCCAGACCCAGAAAGACAAGACATGTATTAAGGAAACCCAGACCCAGGAAGACATGCATGGTATATACTCACTTATAAGTGGATATTAGCTATAAAATACAGGATATCCACACTACAATGCACAGAACTAAAGAAACTAAGTAACAAGGAGGACCCTAGGGAGGATGCTTAATTCTTATTCAAAAGGTCAAATAGAATAAACACCGGAAGTGCTTGGTGAGAGGAACAGGACTAGAGCCTACAATAGAGGTCCTCTGAAAGACTCCACCCAGCAGGGGATTGTAGCAGATGCTGAGACTCACAGCCAAACTTTGGGGTAGTGCGCAGGGAGACTTATGGAAGAGTTGGGATATAGAAGGGCCTGAAACAGATAGGAACTCTACAAGAAGAACAACAGAGCCAAGAAATCTGGGCCCAGAGGGGTGTACGAAGACTGATGCACCAACGACTGACCATGAATGGAGAGGACCTAAACCCTCTGCTCAGACGTAGTCAGTAGGCAGCAGAGTACACATGTGAGCCTCATAATATGGAGAATAGGGGCTACCTCTGACATGGATTCTGTGACCACTTGTTGATTACTTCCCCCGCAGGGCAGCCTTGCTAGGCTACAGAGGAAGATAATGCAGGCAATGGAGATGAGACTTCATAGGCTGAGGTCGCATGATAGGGGAGGAAGTCTCCTCTTTTCTGAGGACTAGGGGAGGTTTGGAGTGGGGATGAAGGAGGTAGGGTGGGACCTGGAGGAGCCAAAGAAGGGGCTATAATTGAGATGTAAAGTGAATAACTTAAAAATAAAGAAATATTTTTAAAAAGAAAAGAAGTCCATTTAAATCACAGCAAAAATTATTTCCTGATGATTAATGTATGGGAAAGCATGTAGTACAAACCTTGTCCTATAGTAATTGTTCAATATGTGCATTCCCTATGCTCAGAAGAAAAGTAGGAATCAAAAAAGGGGAGAAAGAAAAGTAGTTTACTCCCATAAATCTACCCCATGTAACTTAGTGTAAGTACTTTTTAATTAATAGAGAGAGCTCTAATTGAGAAAGTGTAAAGCATTGTAAATCTCTTAGATAAAACCATGTGTCATCTATTCCATGTCTCTGGAAAAAGTAAAATCAATATTTGAATTAATGGAAGAAATTAAGTGGTTGCTGAAACCATTTTGGAATTTAATACGTTGCAGCAAGAAGTGTTTGGTAAATGATGATACAGAATACTTGCCCTTAAAACATTCTTCACAAAATGTCGATGGGGAAAAGAAATTAATCGATCGGTTGGTTGGTAGGTGCCCTGGCAGATTAGGAAAACAAATAGACCTGGGGCAAACCTAAGCACCATCACTCACCTCACCTAAGGAAAGGTGATCATTAAAATGTAGATCAGCGACTGTGTTTCTGTGACTGATTAGTCATATACTGTCAGCACTGAAGCAGACCACCAAGACAGCAGCAGAGAAACAACCTCATTTCATTTTAGATGAGGGAATAAGACCAAAGAAGGGGAAATGGCATGCTCTAAGGTCCTTGAGCTAGTTACAGCACTTGGGACTTGAGCCCAAAGCAGTAGATTTGCGGTCATTTCTTCCAAACTCTTTTATTTGAAGATTTCTATCCAGCCAACTCAAAAGAATGGAGAGAACATGTGTTTGCAATTATTCTTAAGGTTGCTAGTGGGAAGATAATTTCACTACTGCTCTCCTTCCCAGTTCCTTTCCATTTATTTCTTGGAAACCTCTCTGCCCTCCTCTCACCTAAGAAAGTTGTGCCACAGGCTTAGCCCAGTTTCTGAGTAGCACTCCTTAGCACTCATTTATTCAGCACACATTTCCAGAGCACCTACTTCATTTTTACCTTTATACAGTATATTTTAATCACATTTTTCTTACTATACTCATAGATCAGTGCCTCAATCAATCCTCATCAGAAAAACTTTGTCTTGTAGTAGATGGTAATTAAGACCCACAACTGGACAATGTGCCAAGAGTGAGAGACTTTGGAGTACCCAGTACATTCTTTTAAGAGGCTGTTTTATGTGGCTTTTCATCCTCCAAATCTGAAAGTAAAGCAATGAAAGAAATGGATAAGTGATGCTTCAGACTCCACAGGTCCCTCTGGGCCCTGGTTAGTTGGCTCTGTTGGTCTTCTTCTGGAGCTCCTGTCCCCTCTGTGTCCTCCTATCCTTCCCCTAACTCTCTCATGCTCCATCTAATGTTTGACTGTGAATCTCAGCATCTGTTTCAAACCACTGCTGCGGGCAGCCTCCCAGAGGACAACTGTGCTAGGCTCCTGTCTGCAAGTATAGCCCCTTAATACTGTCAGTGGCTGGCTCACTCTAATTGGATGGGTCTTGGATTGGGCCAGACATTGCTTGGGCATTGCCTCAGTCTCAGCTCCATCTGCTCTATCTTTATCCCTGCACTTCTTGTAGCCCAGTTAAGTTTTGGATCAAATTTTTTTGTGGATGGGTTGTTGTTCTCGTCCATTGCAAGGTAAATAAATAGCCAAAAAAAAAAAAAAAAAATGAAGAACAGCATGAAGTCCAGAAGGCTAAAGAAAATTCAGAGTTAAATGTGATGTTGTGTGTGGTCTGAAACTGTCTGCATAAACTATGACTAGCTGAAAGAGGCAACAAGGCTATATACAAAATGCCCCTCTCATGAAGAGATGCTGCCAAACACACTGCACAGAAGTGTGCCTAGAAGGGTAGGCTTGCACAGAGTGCTACAAGCATATTTATTGCTTGGTTTACAATACCCTAGTCAGTGAGGTACAAACCAAGGCTGGTCTGTGTAATTTAGGTCAGTTTCCTGCGCAAAACATTGGCACCGAGCCAACCAAAACCGAGTGCTGGCTTCTCTGAACAAGTCCTGGCTGTAAATAGACCAATAAGAGATAGATCCCTGTCTCTCACTTAACTATCCTAGGGATAGAGACTGGGGAAGAGTAGGAGTGTGAATTCTGTCACAGTGAAAGTCAGTACCCCCTAAAAGAGAAAGGTGATAAGTAGGCTAAAGCATAAAGATCCTTGAGGCCTGCCCTGCCAGCCTCCTATTCTGATCAAACAACAGAAGCAGCACCACTGAGGAGCTTCTTAGAAAAGCAAAATGCCCTCCGTTATTGAACCTAATTTTTCATTATCAAGATCTCCTGGCATGTGCTTAGACCTTAGTGTTTCTGCGTGCTGAGCTCAGTAATTCACATACATTTTCCTACAGAGAATTGAATTCTAAACACCACTAAAAAGAAGGTAAAGAAACTGCCCAGGGTTCCCTAGATAAAATCTGTTTTAGGATAAGTTTGCATGGCTCTGGCCAGAGGACCATGAGAGGCCAGTGCAAATTTTAGATGAGCATATGTATCAAGCTGACTGCCTGTATCCATTCTTCAGAAATGGTGGCAAATTTGCAAATATAGAGTCCAATTTGACATAATATAGCACAGGTCCTAGGTCATGTAATAAGAAAAAGGAAAAATTACCAGGCATATAGATCTTAACATAATAAAAACATAAACTTCTGTTTGCAAATGGCATGCTTTCTGCAGTAGTGCTGAAAACGGTTTTAAGCTGAGATATGACCCCAATCCCTGAGAGTCTATTATTTTCATAGGAAATCCTAAACAAACTCCAAAAACAGAAAAAGATCCATAGCGTTAATAAGGAAGTTTAGCAAGATTTCAGAATACAAATGCAAAGCAATGGAACATAGTCAACAATGTGAAGCTTGAAATCTGA
>OU015760.1:110470287-110502436 GCA_907169655.1 Acomys percivali
TATGTTACAGTAATATCCTGCTGAGAATATACTCAAAGGAATCAAAGTTACCATACAATAATGATACTAGCATACTCATACTTATTGTTGCACTATATATAAAAACCAATTAATGAAATCAGCCTAGATGTCATCTACAATAGAATTGTCAGGATGACAAAGAAGTATTATTGATTCATTAAAAGACTAGTAATACATCATTTACAGGGAATGTGTGGAATTAGGTGTCATCACATTAAACAAAATAAGCCAAATTCAGAAAAAACAAATATCAAAAGTTTGGGCTCACTTATAGAATCTAGAGGAAGGAAGAAAAAGAATGTAGTAGGAAATCTATAGAAATAGAAAAATAATTTGGAAGAATGGAGAATAAGAATATAATAGGTGCTAACATAACCAACTGTGTTATTTGCGTGTATGAAATTTTTATAATGTGGCCCATAAGTTTACATAATTAATACATGGTGACACAAACAAATTTTCTTACATATTGGTAACCTTAATTTCCTATTACCTAATTCCTACTCCCTCTTATGAGCTCTAGACTCCAGCATACTACACATTTCCACCTTGATATTTACTGGCAGGGCAAAGCTAATACATCCAGGGACATGCTCAAATTGCTTCTTAAATATGATGGTTTCATTATGTGATCTAGTTTACTTCACAGCAACATACAGTTGGTGTCTCAGGAATGAAATCCCAATGGTCTAATACTTTTTAAAGTCTTTCACATTATAATATTGTCAAGTGGAGTTGAATCTACTGATACAACACCTTGAACCCTTACTTTCTATGTTCCAATGTCTCTACCTCAAGTTTCAAAATTCAGATTTACTCAAAAGTTTCCAGACAATTCATTCTCAAATTTCCTGTCTATAACTTCTATAATAATTGTAGTTGTCATTTTGACCTTGTCAAACCTCTGCTCAAACATTTTTAACTTCCCTTTATAAGGTATTTTCTGTAAATAACCATGTTGCAAATATTCTGAGCATTATGGGCCATTTAGCATGCATCAGAATTGCTCAATTTTGCTGTTTTTAGCATTAAAATAACCATAAACAATATGCAAATTTATGAGCTTTGTTGTATTATACAATTTTATTTGCAGAAATAAAAAATATTCCAGCTGGACTTGGCTCAGGGACCATAGTTTGACTACCCCATATCTAGACAGAATTAATTTATTTTCCAGAATGAGACTAAAATTTCTCAACAATTTTATAGCAAATTACTTGCTAATTTAATCCTATCTTCTAAACAATTTGCAAATGTATCATAGTTACCTGAATACACTCGTCCGACTCTAGGTATTTTCCATGTTGTTTCCTCTACCTGCTAGTCACTCTTCTGTAATTTTCTCTGTGTATGCTCTTCATTTATTTGATTTTTTAAAGAATTTTGTACATGAGCAAGGTACTTATATCATTTATATACCATCCTCTACACCTCTAACTCCTTCCTTATGCACCCACTCTCCCTCAAATTCATGACTTATTCATTCATAATTTTACACACACACATATGTACATATATATATATATATATATACATTCAACTAGCTGAGCTCATTTAGTGTTGCTTGTATACATATGTGTGTGTTCAGTGATCACCACTTAGCATTGGATAACCTACCAGGGGGATCATCTCTGGAAAAGCAATTGAACGGAACTCTTCATTTAGAGATAGGCTTCTGTTTTTGAAGCTGAACATACAAAAACAGTAATGGAAAAACAGACATCATTTGTGATCTTTGTAATCCAGGATTTTGCCTCATGTTAACATAAAAATAAAAATTCAACATTGTAAATAGCCACAAAATACTTTGCATGGTTACTTAACCCATTCATCATGGAAATAAGACTAGAAGTATAATATTCAACACTATTTTCTCATTATCATTATTTAGGCTATGGGAGTTAAGGGACAATGAAGAGTACACAAAAAAGGTATTACAAAAATAATACTGAATTTTAAAAATTAGGCCTATTTAATATAAAGAAATTACTGAATATATATAATTTTATTTGGTGAATTTTAAAAAATATTACCTTCAAATAACAGAAAAGATACTTTCATAAGATTCTCATAGGACAAAACAATTTATTGTGAGCTTTTATTATGTCATCTAGTACTAATTGTAGAGATTCATTAAGGATATGCTAACTCTAAAAGACTTTTAGCTCTATTCTGTGTATTAATTCAGAGAACAAAAATTTGTACCCACATTAAGTACATACTAGATGCCTCCAAGTAATCAAATGTGTAAAATATATACCCAACATTCAGATAACTCCTGAATTGTCTGTGTTTTAATCTCTATATTAAATTAAGATTCCAATTATTACTTATGTGCCAAGGAAAGAAATGTACCTGGAGAAAGTCTTACAGAACACAAAAGAGCTTTCTCTTTATAGCATGTAAGTCTATATACGAAATATCAGAATAGAGGAGCTAAAGAGTCTGGAGATAAAGCTTTGTGACAAGTCTCTGGATTTCATCATTGGCATAAATAATGAAAGAGAGAGGGAGGGAGGGAGAGAGAATACTAAAGTTGACTCATAAATGTGGTTTCTTAATTTTAATTGAGTGAAATTGGTGCAAAATTTTATGTAAAACCCAGGAATGTATCAGCAAGGCTCTATTCCTCAGCATGAAAAAACCTGATGAGAAGAACTTCCATATGGAATGTACAGCCCAAATAATTTATTTATTTATTCAGTTGACATCCCAGTCATAGCCCCTCTCTCCTCTCCTCCCAGTCCCACACTCCCTCTCCCATTCCCCTCCCCTACTCCTCAGGAAAGAGGAGTGCCTCCCCCAATCCCAGATCATCATGTTGCATCAGGAAAGAGCTCTTCCTCTTCCCCTGTGGCCTGGTGAAGCAGTCCTGCCTGGAGGGAGTGCAGCCAAAAGTATTAGGAACAAACTTTGAGAGCAAATAAAGAACTGTCTGACACCCAAATAACACTGCTAACCTGGAAATCATTCTGATTCCATTTTTCCAATTAGTACTCTAAGTATACACTTTGGAAAGAGGTGATAGAATGTCCTGGCCTGGAAATTAAGACAGGATATCTGCAAGACCCTTAAGCAGAATCCACATATGAAAGCGCATGAAATTGTTTACAGTATTTTGTAGGGACTTTGTATACAGAGACATGCTCCAGCTTACAAGCACTGGTCTTGAGCAGGCCTTGGCTGACAGTGAGTAGAACTGATTTATGAAACCAATACTATTAGTTTTGCTTCAACCTCATTAAGGCAGTCAATTGTGGCAATACAGACTTCTTTCTGAAATAAGGAAGCTCTTCCACTGGATGGTTCCATTTTCTCTGGAGTATTTTTTTTTCAGGCTTTTGTTTTTGGGTGGTTTTGTTTTGTGTAGGTTTACTTATTTCTGCTTGCATGTACACCTGCACACTAGAAGAGGGCACCAAATCTCATTATAGATGGTTGTGAGCCACCATGTGGTTGCTGGGAATTGAACTCAGGAGATTTGGAAGAGCAGACAGCACTCTTAACCTCTGAGGCATCTCTCCAGCCCTGGATTATTTATCTTTATTTAATGCTCTAAGCAGCACTCCCTGTATGTTTAATAGTAAATCATGGTGAAATAATTTAAGAGTTTTTTTTCAAATTACATAATTTCACTTCTCTGGAGAAATGTGTAAGGGCAGCAACTCTGCATACCCTCCATATATGATGAGAATTGCCTCTCTCACATAAACATTCCAACTTATAATCTTTGTATTTGGTGGCCCCAAATCTATGTGAACATAATGATGCCAGATTAACCTGGAACAATTTGAAATTTATCCCATTCCAGATTCTTATGGAGCTGACTACAACTAGGAAATGCTAGAGCATGAAATTGAGTAAAGCTTTGAGTCCCTCTCCTGATACAGAGTACCCTGTCATGTTGCCACATCCTTTATGCAAGTTAGACAGGAATCATCACAAATAGAAAATAGGTACCCTCCCCCAAAGTCTATACCCTCCTTCAGGAAACCTTTACCCTAAACTGTATTCTTATGGCCTAATTCACAAATAAGACTCCAACCAACTAAGGAATCAATGCCCAGGAAGTCCAGAGTGCACTCATTTTGCTGTGAAAATAGTCCCAACAGTGATTCAGTATAACCTTTACACATAGCTAGTAAAGGCTTTGAAAGAGGCCTGGGGTGATATTATTTTTAAATAAAATTTAACTGACTTTCAAAATAGCTATTACTGTTACAACACTCTGGAATCTTCACACAAATTTGTCTGTAGAAAGTTTACATTGTATCCATGTGTCTAAAAGCAGAGAGTTCCTCTGAGCTTACTGAGGAAATTGCTCAGGATTGCTCAGCAGCCCCATCTGAGGCTTTGACCAAGTTGTTGAATTTCTCTTTCAGTCTCACATTTAAGAGCTATAAAAGAATATAATTAAATTGAAGAGACAGTCTCAAAAGATGTTAAGGTGTATTCATATTAAGGTTTAAATGCATTGATAGCCGACTCCATATTTTATCTATTTTTATTCCCTGGTACTTTTATCCAAATAGTCATAGGTACAAGGTTATTGCAAATTGTATTTTTCTATTTCCATAGAGCTTTCTATTTCAAAGGAGGAAAAGCAACTATCTGCTTAACAAGGACATTTCTTCTAGTAAAAACTGCTAGACACATGATATATCACTCATTCTGGTATAGTGTATTTGTTGGGGAAATTCAGGATAGACCAGAAAAAAGACAGGTTCAAAATGGCATTGCTTTCCTCCTATTCCATCACCTAGCATTTTCCTGTCACTTTCATAAGAACTATTATTAATATTTCTATTTATTAGTCACATGAAGATTTTATATTTTTTTAAATAAAATGTGCATGCCCATACAGGAGAAAATCTAAAATTTCTGGGCTTGCCTTTTTATCGTTTTTATTTTTGCCAAGGTAGATACACATTTTATTTTTTAAAATTTACAGTTTTCATTATACACAACTATTAAGTGGCTATAGTTAGAGGAGGCCATTGTCCAGGTGACTGACTTGCCCAACAGATCATCACAATGCAAGGGAGGTGGAAGGGAGGAGGTATGGCAGGGAGGGGAAAGCGGTAAAAAGCTTAGATTTCAGTTAAGGGCTAGAAAGTCTCTTTTATCTCTTCAAGTATCTCACAATGTGTACCAAATACAAACAGTAATTAAAAGCCATTTCTTCCCATGCCCACGGGCAAAAGCAACTTCTGGTTTGTCTTCCTTCCTCGCTTTATGAGATGACTTTCATGGCCTCTCTCATTTAGACTCATTACTGAGATCTACTACTCTGTTAGTTGGATGGTATCATGATGGCCCAAACCCCAAGAATAGCCACACTTGAGTTTTCTGTTCCATCTGCTGTCAGAATTCTGAATGGCTCCTGCTCTTCTGACTTCATGCCTCCATGGAACTGCATTTAGAACTGGTTGCTTTCTAACTACATTGAATTGGTACCTGAGATTTTAATCATCCTCTTCCTTTTTTTTTTTTTTTCATCAAGAATGATTTACTTTCTAGTTTAAAGGCAAGATAGCCTGCAAAGGTTTCAGTTAATATATGGTCTGCCTAGAGGAAGCTGGGAATTACTTGGAATACAAGGTTCTTAGTGGATTCTGTAGTCTTTTTTAAAACATTTACTCACTTTACATCTGGGTCCTAGACCCATCCCTCCTCACTTCCCAGTGCCACTCTCCATCCCCTATTCCTTGGGGAAGGGGAGCCTCCATTCCCATCCACCCCAGCTTATCAAGTCCTATCAGAACTGAATATATACTCGTCCCCTATGGCCTGGCAAGTAATTGAAAAGCTGGCAAGAGAGTCCATGTCAGAGACAGCCTTTGCTCCTGTTAACTAGAGTTCCCACATGAAGCCTGAATTGCTTATTGGCTACATCTATGTAGAGGGTCTTGGTTGGTGTTTCAATCTCAGCAAGCCCTTCTGGGCCCTGGTCATTTGGCACTATTGGTCTTCTTGTAAAACTCCTGTCACCTCCAAGTCCTCCCCTTCCTTTCCCCCAAGACTCTCTACACATCTCCCAATGTTTGGCTGTGAGTCTCTGCATCCATTTTCAGTCACTGCTGGGGTAGGGCCTCTCAGAGGACAACTCTGCTAGGCTCCTGTCTGCAAGCATAGCAGAGTATCATTAATAGTATCAGGGGTTCTCTTCCATGGGATGGGTCATGGATTGGGCCAGTTAATGGTTGGACATTTCCTCAGTCTTTACTGCATCTGCTCTGTCTTTATCCCTGCATGTGTTGTAGGCAGTTTAAAACTAGAAACTAGATTTCAACTTTCTTTACTTGTCTGTTTTTTCCATTCCACTTTTTTTGTTTTTGTTTTTAAGACAGGGTTTCTCTGTGTAGCTTTGGTTGTCCCAGACTCGCTTTGTAGACCAGGCTGGCCTCGAACTCACAGAGATCCACCTGCCTCTGCCTCCCGAGTGCTGGGATTAAAGGCGTGCGCCACCACATCCGGCTTCTTTTCCACTTTTATGACTAGATTTTCAACAATCTAAAAAGAAGGAGGAAAGGAAAAACTGAAGGAAAAAATTAACATTTTCAATGATGTTCAAAATTTATGTACTAAAACTGGAAATTCAGAAGACAAAAGATTAATGACAACACATGGCATAATTAAGACAGGGGCTGGGGATATGTTTTCTCATGACTCCCATGGAAGGCTATGGCCACATCACAGCTGAAGCTTCTAGAGGAATCATCTGCTATCCTGGTATAAACTCCTCCATATTTAGAGAAAATAGGAGCTATATAATGTGGAATAAAAGACACAAGATATCAATAATCAAAAGTATAATGCGGAAAGGATATTGAGAAAAAACAGAAATGATCAATCCTAATTTTTTTCATATTTTGCTGCTGATTTTATGGCATGAATTCCCTTTCACATGTTTGCTATAAAATCCTTATTAGAGTCTTCATTATTCCCTGTCACATTTGTGGATGTAGGATAGACTGAAAGAAGAAAACAAGGAATTTAGTCCTATGTCCAGCTGAAGTTGGCGGGGGTTGGGGAAGAAAATACAGAAATCTGGAACAAAGTGAAAAAATCCTATTTGGTTATACAGACCAAAGAAGGAAATAGGACACAGGTCAGAAAGGAAGAAATCTCTGTCTCATGATATGATATTGCATATATATAGGATTGCCTACAGAAAGTTGAAGCAGATATCTAAAGTATGCCCTCCTCTACCTTTGGCAGGCAGATCAAAATCAACCATGTCAGGAAGTACTGACCTTTATTGTACACACAGAAAACTCCAAGTCACCTTTGTATGCAATCTTCTGGGTTTTGTCTGCCAACACACCTTGGTTTGCCCTTTACTTTCTCAGGAAGATGATTTGGTAGACTTTAAATTGTCCAGATTGTGACCGTTTTTCTTTTAACCAAACATCTGTATATTTCTAGATGTTCAGCAAACATTCATAAAATTGCTCTTTGCTTTCAAAAACTAGTCCACCTGCTAGCACTCAGATTCTGATACTTATTGGTCTTTTTCCAGCTACCATTATTACATATCTCTTCTTTCAAGGACTGCAGAGGAACCTTTGACTTAGTTAAGGAGCTATCTCTCCTCAGTCCCTATTTTGCATCATAAATGCAGATCACAACAGAGCCATACTTTATAGACATTATCTGTGATGAAAAACATGTTCTCCACACTTTAGTGGAAAGTGAAGACTGACTCTCACACGAACTCTGGTGCCTCATATTTGACCACGTCCCCTGGAGGGGGAGACCTGATGGCACTCAGAGGAAGGATAGCAGGCTACCAAGAAGAGACTTGATACCCTACGATCATATACAGGGGGAGGAGGTCCCCCTCAGTCACAGTTGTAGGGGAGGGGAGTAGGGGGAAAATGGGAGGGAGGGAGGAATGGCAGGATACAAGGGATGGGATAACAATTGAGATGTAATATGTATAAATTAATAAAATATATTTTTTAAAAACATGTCATCATCCCCCTGCCAAAGGTGTCTGTCTCCCCTAGTACCCCCAAATTTGTGACTGTGTTATGTCATCCAACAAAAAGTTTCTCTGTGGATGTAATTATGGGTTTTAAGATTGGAAGTTTTGTACCCTGGATTATATGGATGTAACTAATGAAATAACAAGAATATTTAGATGTGAAAGAGGAAAGCCCCAGTGTCAGAATCAGAGAATGAGAGATGGAATTACGTGATGTGATGGAGAACTAATGAGCTAAGTACTGTAGGCATCCTCTAGGAGCTGTAGAAGAAAAGCCAACACATTCTACCCTAGATCCTATATGAATGGCCAGAATCACTCACACCTTGACTACCTAGTCTCAATCCAGCCTTCTGATCTCCAGAAATGTAAGAGAATAAAGTTGAATTGTGTGAAAGAAATTAGAGTTTGTTTCCTTTGCTATAACTGTTGCAGGAAACCAATATAGCATCTCGGTAGCCTTTTGAACTTGGAAAGCATGTACTTATAAAAAATAATAAGGAACATAGAAAAGGGAAGCACTCAGTCAATGTTGTTTACCTAATCAATGACTAGAGTTTCTATATGCATTATATCACAGGCTTCTTTTTTAATTTTTTATTAAATATTTTACTTATACATTTATACTATTACACCTATATACAATAAACTACCTACAGCAAGAAGAACCACAAAACAATCAGGAATTATATGTATGTTACAGTCATAGTGTTTTGGCTATTTGTATTTGACAATCTTGAAGAAAACATCTTTCCTATCTTGTTGCATCTAAAATTCTGAATGAAAATCAATATCTATTATATCTCATCTCTATCAACTTAAAACATCTATCTGGATCTAAAAACATCTTAACCCCTAAACAACTAAGCTTAATTGTAAAACTGAACTATCTGGTCTTCAACCCCATCAGACACTTCTCACAGGCTTCTTACAACAACTCAATGAATGTATTTGACTCTTCCAATAAGGAATCTGAATTTTAAAATGCTATAAATCTTTTAGATACCATATAGTGGATTTTAAAAATTATCACAGGTTTGTGTGACTGCAAACCGTAGGTCTATACGATATAGTTTTATGACTCTGAAAAGAAGGTAATGATCATATATTGCAGTTATTCAGTGCTGACTATGTGCTAAGCCTTTCACTAGATATTTTCATACTTTTCTTAATAAGATACAGTATTCTTTTTCTATTTAAAGGAACTCTTTCTTTTCTAAAGCTTGTTCTTTTTAAACTTTCTTTCCACAAAACATTCAGGGGTTTCACAGCATGCACCTAAGCATAATCCCTTACCCAGTCCTTCCAAGCCCCGCCTCCCATTGTGACCTCCTCCACAAAAGAAGGAAAAAAAGAAAAAAAGAAAAGAGAGTCCCGTTTTGTGTTATCTATATACTCACTGTAGCATACTCAGTGTCAGTGGCCTGCCCTTAAATAGAATAGAACTGAATCTTTCCCTACCTGCACCCCATGGAGAGCTCCTCTTCAGCATCTCAGTCACTTTTTTTGAGAGTTCCCATCAGTGGCTAGACTGCTACTTTGTTGTTGTTGTTTGTCTTTGGGGAGACCTAGAGGGGTAGAAGTTGTCATAGAAGCCTTCTACATCCCTCCGTCTCAACTGTGCATCTGCAGTTATCAATATCACAGCAAAAGTAGCCTCCTTGATCGTCATAGTCAGCAGGAGAACAGATAATGAACCTCCACAATTTCTAGTGACATCATAGACAACAAACACAGCCCCATGATGCAGTAGGATTCAAACCCAGACAAAGCCCTTGGAGGCCACCAGACCCCAGACATCAACATGGCCTTAGGTGGCAGGGCAGGCCACTCACATCAGTATGGCTCACTGGCTATAGCATGGCCTACAGACATCCACATATCTTCAGGTGGTAGCACTAACCACAAGCCTCCACAATGCCTTTGGTGGTAGGTAACTCAGACCATGGACTTCAACACACACCCTGGCTGCAGTAGGACCTTGAACCCAGACATGGCTCTGTGAATGTGACTTTAGACTGTAGTCCAGACCATGAAAGTCTACATGGCCCTCAGTAGTAACATGTGCTACTGATGTCATCAGGGCCCTCAGTAGGATGCCTGGGAGGGTGTTGGCAGTTATGGGCCTACTATTGGCTCTTTTGCCTGTGCTCAGTTTCTTGATCTTAATGGAATTTATAATCTAGATGGTTAAATGGAGGGAGATATAATAAAATGATACATTATAATTTCAACTATTTTATGACAAAAAATACTAAGTTGCTATAAATGTATGTACTTGAGAGTGCAGATTTATTTTGCTGTTTTTTGTTTCTTTTGTTTTGTTTTTGTTTTTGTTTTTTGAAACAGGGTTTCTCTGCATAGCCTTGGCTGTCCTGGAACTCACTCTGTAGACCAGGCTGGCCTCAAACTCACAGCGATATACCTGTCTCTGCCTCACAAAGTGATGGGATTACAGGCGTGCGCCACTGTGCCCAGCTGGGAGTGCTTCTTCAGCACATAACAGAAACAGAAAATTGGCATTTAGGTGTCCATACTTATTGTGACATTCACTAGCTAAGAATACTTTCATCATTCCTCTTTCCAAACCCACACCACAACATCTGGAAAGTAAACATATAAGTTTAGAATGCAAAGATATTTACTCTCTTCTCTAAGACCCCACTGCCACAAAGCTAACAGTCTTCCTCTAAGCCAGATAGAGCCACCCCAGGCTACAAGGCAAAGAACAACTTGACTGTAGGGTGGATGCACATATAATGACCTCCACCTCCAAAGCAACACTAAAAATTCTGGTTTCTTAGTCATGGACATGAGAGAGATTTATGAGGAGCAAAGGGGATTGAAAGATGTGGTAGGGAAGTGGGGTAAGACTGGTCAATATGTGTTGCATACCTATGTAAAACTGTCTAAAAACAGATTTAATTCAAAACAAAATGAATCTCTGGCTTCTCCAACCTATATTTTCCATGTGCTTGGGTGATATTCATATCACTTAGTACCTAGTTTTCATTCTCAAACCTCTCTAATTTCTACAATTTCGGCTTTCCCTTTCCATTACTCTTGTTGACAAGCTCAATCATTTAAGAAAAAGGTAGCTCAATACAATCTTTTCAACAAGAAAAATATTTCTGGGTATACAATAAAGGGTCAATGTTTCCTGACAAGGTTGATCTTGAGCTGCCTGCCAAAGGCAGAGGTGACTCTGCTCTCACATTACTGGAGGGGAATACTTTAGATGTCTGCTTCAACTGCTGTAGGCATTCCTATATATCTGTAATACAAGTTTTAGATAACTAAAATTAGGTAATAAAATTAGCATATTTGTGAATTTAATAACATTAAGGTTACCTTCAAGTGAAAAATATCTCAAATGTTATTTTTAATGCCTTATAGACTTCCTGCAGCCGGCTTTTATAGAGGCATTTTCTTAATTGAGGTTCCATCCTCTCAGATAGCTCTAGCCTGTGTCAAGCTGACATAAAACTGTCCAGAACAGGGGATATCTGGAAATTTCAGGACCTGTCACATACCATGTACAGGCAATGGAAAGCCAAGTTTATCTATTTATCTGCCTTTCTCTAGTGTTGCTGGGCTACGGCCTCTGCACTACCTGCAGTGCTCAAAACAAGGAAAGAGGTATAAAGGCATTGTGCATTTGTTTTGGATTATGTAATAACTTCCCAACTCTAGCTCTTGAGCTTCAACAGAGGGAGGTCAAGATCATGGATTTATATCACCTTCCTGTACATCAGTTTTACTTCTTTTTCCAGAATCCATTTAAAAAGAATGTATTTTAACCTCTTGCCTTTCGTGGTAGGGACTTCTCTTAAGCAATAGCTTACTCCTTTCTCTGGAGCATTAAGACTGATAACTAAGTCTTAATGGAAGAGTATTCTTTTCTGTACTTTTTAGTTTTATTATATTTCTTTATTTACTTTCATGGGGTGGGCATGCAATGACATATATGTGGAAGCCAGAGGGCAACTTGCAGAAGTTGGGTTTTTTTGTTTTGTTTTGTTTTTCATTCTACCATATAGTTTTTGGGCATCATCACACTGAGAGTTTCAGCCTTGGCTGCAAGCACCTTTAATTCACTGAGCCACTTCACTGATCCAGAGAAATATTTTCATATTATGATAGAATGAATGTCCACACATTCAGAAACCTTAGGATGACCAGAAACTAAATATTAGGAAATAAAAGTTAATTTAAAGATTCTCAAACAGTTTGTCTTGACAGACATGTATTGTTTGAAACAGAACTGACCCAGATCACTCAATAAGGCTATCTCACTGGTAGCCCAGAAAGTATGCCCAGCACTCCATAGTTTTCCATAAACACAGTTGTGTAAAAACTAATTAACCCCAAGAATAAAACCATTTCCTTTCCTAGATT
This sequence comes from Acomys percivali, assembly GCA_907169655.1. Taxonomy (NCBI): domain Eukaryota; kingdom Metazoa; phylum Chordata; class Mammalia; order Rodentia; family Muridae; genus Acomys; species Acomys percivali. The sequence goes on from OU015760.1 coordinate 110,482,697, forward strand.
TCAGCTTTCCCTATTAGAAATAGAGGGACACAAAAAAGGTAGTCTGTAATCTTATAAAAGATTTTATTTAAACAGGTAAATCAAACAGAAAATATAGACTCAGAAAATCAATCTGCAAAACTGTCATTTCTTTTATATGATTCAGTGGGTGCTGGGGCTCTTTGGTGCTCTGGGACATCCATAGAAACAATAATCATCACTGACTTGGAGCTGCATCAAAATATGGATTCATAGAAATCTCCAACTGATTGAATGCCAGATAAATACATTTTTTGCAGCAACAAGGTACATCAAATTAGTTTCTATTTGCTTTCCCCCTGGAAACTTATCTATTTTTAAAAAATAAACAGATAAGATTTGTGTTTATAAGTTAATTGGCATGTTAGCCCACAAGATTAATTTTCATTTTCTGATCCTGGCAACATTTTAAGATTATAAATAAATTGGTGCTATTATAACACAATTGATGTATAATAAACTATTTCTAAAGGCGTTTTGTGGAAAACCCATTTGTGGGTGGGGATAAATACTTGAAATTATCCTTGATTTCAATGTTCAGCAAGTAAAATCTTGGTTTTTATTTGTGGATTTTATTTTGCTAAAGTAAAATGTAAACTTAAACACTTCTTCCTTCAGAAAAAAATAATAAAAGACACTTGCAGGAAAATAACAAGCAGGAATCTTTGTCTCTGAAGCAAAAGTCATGTTTCCTTCCAATCCCTAAAGGTCAGTCCTTATTAGAGACAAGCGCTCTGGCATAGCTACAGTGAGAGAGCAGCTCCCCCATGAGGCCTCCTCTAGAACTGAGAAGAAGAAAACGGGTTAAAGAAGACTGGCCAAATATAAGGTGTAAAATACCAGAAGAGAGCTTGTCTCTGGATCTTACGTTGGGTATAAGTGGGGAAGGGAAGCATTATGCTTTGAGCTAATGCTTCCTTGGAAGTAATTGCTTTCTTTATATTTTTGTTATTACATGAAAGTTTGTGCTTGACACAAAAACTGGGTTCTGGAAATATGAATATATACCAGAATCAAAGCAAAACCATCCTAAGACACTTATGCAGGAGTGAATAGTAAATAGTCACAGCTAAAAAATAAAATGATTATGTAGCAAGTAATTTGCTTTAAAATTAGACACTCTGTACATCAACTTTAGCAATGACTTCTGGAGAATTAAAAGGAAAGAAAATGAAGGAAGGTATTGGAAGAAGAGGCAAGGAAACAAAGTGATTGAGAAGAAATGAGAAGAAACACAAGAGAGACAAGAAAAGGAAGGAGGGAGATTTAGAGGAGAGGAGAGAGGAAGGGTAACAGCCTTAACTCACAGAGATCTAACCAGACTCTACCTCCCCGGTGCTGGAATTAAACTCATGTGCCACCATGCCTGGCTTCTGTTTTTTGTTTTGTTTTGTTTTTGTTTGGGGGTGTGAATTTTTTTATTTCATGTGCATTGATGTTTTACCTATGTGTATGTCCATATGAGGCTGCAATTTACAATTTTGAACTGCCATATAGGGAATTGAACCTGGGTTCCCTGGAAAAGCAGCCACTGATCTTAACTGCTGAGACTTCTTTCCAGCCCAATGTTTTCAATTCTCAATTATAAACAATCTTTAACAAACTCTAAAACCGAAGAACACAAATGGTATCCCATTTCCCCTTCCAGCTTTCTGACCTATCTTGATGATTTTTCCTTTAAAAGTCAATCTAATATTTAATCCCTATTCTCACACATCTCCTTTTCCTCCCAGTCCTAACCTTATTAACTAACATCCCAGTACACTCCATACTATCCTTGTTTATCTTCCAACAGCTATTGAAGTCAAAGGGGCCATTGTTGTTAATTGCCAGTACACATTTGCATGGTGGTAATATCCAACAGCTGTGGTTGTTCTCACAGTTAATAGTCTACTCGGGGAATAATACAGAGCTCTCACAAGGCACCCTGGACTCTTGGACTGAGGAACTATTATCTGAACTAGCACTTCAACTCTGCTATATCCAAGTCCTTCTTGAACACTGAAAACAGTTCAACTGAAAGAATACATCAGATAAGATCAAATCCTAAGAAAGAAAATAACCCCAGATGTGTAAATCCCAAGACAGTGACATAAGCATGAAAAACAAGGCACCATAAGTCATCCAAAAACTCATCCCACAGTAATGGCATCTAGTAAGAGTATGTTAGATGAAACTGCAGAGAACTCAAAATATAGTAAGTGAAAGAAATCACTGTGAAAAATACTCCATATGAAGAACACAATCTGCCAAATGGAATAAGCAAAGCAATGTAAAATATGTAAGAAGAATTCAACAAAGAGACAGAAAAGCTGAAGAAACAACACTCTGAAATGCAGTCTCATCAGTAGACTGAATTGAGAATAGTACAGAATCTGCCAGAAACTAGAATAAGGACAACATAAAAATCTACAGATAATAGAAGAATCTAGTTCTAAAGGTATCAAAACATTTATTTGATGGTTGGTTGGTTCATTGGTTAGTTGGTTGCTTTTTCGAGATAGTGTTTCTCTTGGTAACTCTTGCTTTCGTGAAATTCCCTTGGTAGACCAGGCTTACCTCAAAGTCACACAAATCTGTTTGCCTTAATTAAAGGTTTGTACCACCACTGTCCAGATGCAACCTTTTTAAAAAAAGAATCACAACTAAACTTAGTTGTTTAGGGGTTAAGATGTTTTATGTCTAGGTAGATGTTTTAAGTTGATAGAGGAGATATGATAGATATGTATTCAGAATTTAGACGCACCGAGATAGGAGAGATGTTTTCTTCAAGGCTGTCAAATACAAATAGCCAAAACACTATGAATGTCACATTTATATAATTCCTGATTGTTTTGTGGTTCTTCTTGCTGTATGTAGTTTATGGTATGTATGTGTAATAATATAAATGTATATGCAAAAATATTTAATAAAAATGTAAAAAAAAAAAAAGAATCACAACAGCAAAACACTTCACAGTTAGAAAAGAGATGGCAATTCAGGTTCAGAAGGAATTTAGGACTCCAAACGGTTGAGACCAGAAAAGAACATCCTCTCATCATACTGTAATTAAAGTTTATTTTTTTAGAGTATTATTTATTTATATATATTTTTTTTAATTTTATTTTATTAATTTATTCATATTACATCTCAATGGTTATCCCCTCCTTTGTATCCTCCCATTCCTCCCTCCCTCCCATTTTCCCCTTACTCCCCTCCCCTATGACTGTTCCTGAGGGGGACCTCCTCCCCCTGTATATGCTCATAGGGTATCAAATCTCTTCTTGGTAGCCTGCTATCCTTCCCCTGAGTGCCACCAGGCCTCCCCATCCAGGGAACGTGGTCAAATATGAGGCACCAGGGTTCATGTGAAAGTCAGTCCCCACTCTGTACTCAACTGTGGAGAATGTCCACATTGGCTAAATACACAGATGAAAGCATCAAAAGAGCAACAACACCAAGTCACATATAAAGACAGACCCATCAGAATAACAGCAGGTTATTCAGCCAAAACTTTTAAAGCTGGGTCTTAGAATAATATATCTTAAGTCTTGAAAGACAGCAACTGCCAACCCAGATGACTATATCCAGAAAAGCTACCTTTCTGCCATATTTGGGAAAAAAAGTTTAAACTTTCCATGATAAAAACAGAAGTAAAGGATCTTATCACCAAGCCACTGATACAAAAGATACATGAAGGATTACTTCAGGCTTAATAAAAATGAATCAGTCCATAAGGCCACACTAGAATAATAGTAAAGCAAGAGAGGAAAAAAGAGAAAACCAAGTGCTACCAAATTCAACAAATGACAAGAATAAATATCTACCATTAAATAATGACTCTTAATATCAATCATCTTAATTCTCCAGTCAGAAGTCCAAGACAAGTAGATTGGATCAAAACTTAGAAACCATCTATCTTCTGCCTCCAAAAATTATGTTAATGTCCCACAAAGAAGACATTATTATTCTAAACATAAAGACCTTGAATACAGGTACACCCACTTATATCAAATACATAGTATCCAATGTAAATTCAAAGATTAATCTTAGTATAGCAATAGTTCAACAACTGGCACGTCTTACTTAAAAATTAGGCATATATAATAAATATCATAAATTAAAGAGACTTTATAGATAGCTACAGAGTATTCCATCCAAATACTGCAGGAGAGTGTCCTTCTCAGCAGCCCATATAACATTCACTAAAATCAGCCGTCCATTAAAACACAAAGAATGCCTTAACAAGTATACGAAAATTGAAATAATTCCTTGTATTTTGTCTGATTACGATGAAATAGAATTGCAAATTAACATAAAAAGAAACCCTAAAACATACACAAATATGTATATTAAGCAATCTTTTAAATGATAAATTACTTCTTGAAGAAATCAAGAAAGTTATCTTAAAATCACCAGAAGCAAATGAAAATGGAAATGCTGTATAACAAAACCTATGAGATGCGATAAAAATAATCCTAAAAGAGAAAACTATAGCTCTAAGAAGCTATGCTGAGAAATGCCAAGTATATAACTTAATGATTTACCATAAGGTCCTTGCAATAAGGCTAAGCAAAGATTCATTTGTTCTCTACAATTAATAATTTGAAACACTGAAGAAAGTGATGGAGATACTAGAAGATGGAAAGACTTCTCATACATGTGGATTTAAAAAATAAAGACTGTGAAAAAACCATCCTATAAAAAATCTACAGATTCAATTCATTCCTATTCATATTCCTAAAAATATTCTTTATAGAAATAGAAAAATCTTAAAATTCATATGGAAACATAAAACATGCCAGATAACCAAACCAATTCTGAATAAATAAATCCTGCTAGAGGTGCCTCCAAGCCAGATTTCAAAGTATATTATGGAGCCAAAGCAATAAAAACACCATGGCACTGGCACAAGACCAGATATGTATATCAATAATAAGAAGTGAACAATTCTCCAAAAAAAGAAACAGAAATGGCTAATAAAATTTGATTATTGAAAAAAGTTTTAATACAATATATTCTGATCATGGTTTCCTCTCCTCCAACTCCTCTTAGATCCATCACACCTCCCTAACCACCCAACTCCATGCCACTCCTTTCAAGCTCTCTCTTTACAGGTAAGTAAAAAATAAACAATCAAACTGGAATTTTTCTTAGCCATAAAACACACACAATCAGAAACCATAAAAACACAAAATCTGAACTATAATGTACATGCAAGCATGAGGAAAACAAAAAAACAAATGCCCAAACAAAGCAATATGAAACAAAAATCTACAAAAACACTATTGAGTTTATTTTGGGTTGGCCATCTACACTGGGTCTAACCTTAAGGGTGATTAATATACCCAATGAGACTTTATTGGAGAAAACTAATTCATTCTTTGCAATCAAGTGTCAGTTGCAGATATCTTCCTGCTTAGGAATGGGAACCTGTGTCCACCTTACCCTCTCAGTATGAGGACCACACTTGGCTTGAACCTGTGCAGGCTTTGTGTATGCTACTACAGTCTCTGTGAGTTCATATGTGCATCAGTCCTGTTGTGTGAAGTGGAAGTTTCTGATTTGTTTAAAATATCAGTTGTATCATGTGATGTTTGGCTGGAAATTGTCTTGTGAGAGGATATATGATTTTTTTCGGGAAGCTGTCTTGTGTGAGGGCCCCTCTGAGTGCTGGAATTACAGGCATGCACCCCCATGCCCAGCCAGTGTAAAGGTTTCTTAAAAATCTGAAAATAGAACTACTATACAACTCAGCTATACCATTCCTAAGAGTTTGCCCAAGAAGCTCTATATCCTACTACAGTGATACTGATATAACCACATTCATTACTACTCTGCTTAAAATATCTCAGCATAGATGAATTCAGCATAGATAGTAAAAATGTGGTTCATATACACAATGGATTTTTACTCAGATGTTAAGAAAAATGAAATTATGACATTTTCAAGTAAATAGATCTAAACAGATAAAAAGGACACAAAGTGAAATGATCCAGTACTGTAAGCTTGATTTTTAAAAGCATCCAAACTAGGGGTGTGATAAGTCCTAAGGGGAACCTAACATAGCTATTTTGTCAAATGATCATGTTGGCAAACTTAGAGAAGGATTTTTGCATTGGGTGGCAATCAATATGGAGGTTCATAACTGGTCAAAGTACTGAGAATAAGTGACTGTTGAGTGCTCAACCCTAAATGAAAATTTTATACCAAACCTCACAGAACACCATGGAAGAGAGGGGCAGAAAGACTGTAAAAGCCATAAGATGGAAAAGGCTGCTATGAAATTGATTCTTTTGGACATGAAATGCTCATTCTACTCATAATCTCACAATAGCTATAGCTATAGTTACCTGCCCAAGACCCTTGCAAGATCAAGTACAAATGAGGAATCCCCCACAGCTATGGTACTATTAGCAATTGATGGTTTCTTGGTGAAAGGGAAGTCACTTATAATCAGGGATATAGCTGCTGAGGTTTCACATGCTAATGCAGCCAACATTAATTAGAGCAAGTTGGTTAAGAAAAAGATGGACGGGGACATCGAGGTAGGAGGAGCATGTGTTGGGGCAATACAGGTTGTGTGGGAGAGGGGAGTTTGGGATGGATATGATCAAGATATATTGTATATATTTATAAAATGATGAAATAATAAATTTAAAATATTAAATAAATAAATTTTAAAAGAAAATATATGCTAGTTATTCTTGCCTGCCATTTTGGGCAATAATGTTCGTTATAAAACAATATTATAAGAATGACATATGACACAATATTAGTCTTTGATGTGATATAATTTTTCCAATTGAACATTATGTTATAAAGTTAATTTCTTGATCTGAAGACCTGTAACTTGTTTGCCTGAATGAGAACAACTCTTTACTTCTTTAACCATGGTTTTGCTTGGTTATTAAATATATGTATAATGAAAAATTCAAAGTTCTCAAAATCTGTCATCCTCAATTCAGGACAATGAAGTTCATTAAGAAAGCAGAAACTCATGGATTCCTATTTTAAGGAAGAAATAGCTCTCATGTTTTGATTGACATGTATGGCCTCACTAGAAATGAGGTACTAGGTAGCCTCATTTTTTTTTCAGTAGAAAATGATGGCAAAAAAAAGACACTGGCTATGAGTTCTAAGCTTCAGAAGGTATTGCAGAATTAATCTTTGCATTTCAAGGTACACCTGAGGAACATCACAGTTGTCTGCAGATACCAGAGCCTATTTCTACTAGGTAGATGTCCCTGGAGTCACCTTAACAAAATCTTTTTTGTAGTGCACTCACATTTTTCAAGCCGCATTCAGAACCCATCCTTAAGTTATGATAGCAAAACACTACCTGAGATTAATCCCAGTGGGTCTCTTTGGTTCAAATCAAAGACTACTCTGGACACAACCCAAGCTCTTCCTTATACTCACCCAGGCCCTCTTAGGAGTAATGCCCATATATGCCAGTGGGGCTGACAGTGGGGAGATTTTGCAAGGATTCATCTGTTCTAGACTGATTACACTTGTTTTCATCATCAGGTATCGAGGCAGATGTGCTCCCTACCTAATTTGGGCATTGCATGCCACTTATGTATATTTCCCTTAAATCATTTTGGAAGATTTGGATAAGAAAAATCCACATTTTATACTTAAGTATAGCAAAGTTATGGTCTGGTGGTGTTGTTGTTGTTGTTGTTGTTCCTTGCCCATACATTATCCTGATTTACACAACAAGTCCTGATCTGGCAGTCTTTTGATTACATCCTTCCCAGAAATGAAGGCCACATGAATCAAAGAGTATGTTTCCCTAGAGATCACCATCAGCTCTTTTAAAGTCCAGTTTTGGTAAGAATACCAAGGATTCTTCAGCCTAATTCCACAGCCTATTCAGGCATCTCCTTGAGATCTGTCTTCCTTGGATAAACTACACCTTAACACATGTAAACCCCCATAAATGAGGATTCAACAAGACATAGCCATTTGAATATACAGCCTAGGGTGTGGACATGCTTTTTCATGAGATTCCTCCCAATGTGAGGGTAAGTTAGAATAAGAAAGTCTACTCCCACTTTTTAATGCAAAGCTTTTAGCAGGGTAAAATTTCTGAATTGGATTTTGGCATTCAAATTTGTTATGAAGGTGTTTTTGACAAAGCAAGAAGGTAATACATACTTCACTTAATAGTCTGCTACTATGGTTTATAGCTTTTTAAATATTTAGAGGAAATGATGTGTAGAGTTCACAAAATTCTCTTGGGCTCTTCCAAGAGCGTACTTCTTAGTATTTGTCTGGGAGGAAAAACCTCATCTGAGAAATTGTCACCATCATATTGGCCAGTAGGCATATCTATGAATATTTTCTCAATTGTTGGTTGATGTAGGAGAGCCAAGTCCACTTGAACTATGCTATTTGTGGGTGGGTAGGCCTTGGACAAGATAGCTGAGCAAGCCATGGGCAGGATGTCAGTAATAAACATTCCTCTATGGTCTCTGCTTCAGTTTTCTGACCCAAGTTCCTCCTTTAAGCTCTTGCCCTGACTCCCCTCAGTGATAAACTGTGACATGGAAGTACAAGCCAAATAGCTACTTTCCTTTCCCAAGTTGCTTTTGGTCGCTGTTTTATAACAGCAACATAGCAACAGCAAGATAGAATACTCTAATTTGCTGAGCATAGATGTCTTTCCAAAAGCCAATTTTCCCTCCATTTATTTATTTATTTATTTATTTATTTATCTATCTATCTATTTATTTATTCAATATTTAACCACTGTACATGCAGATCCCACCACCCACCCTCTTCTCCTCCCAGTCCCACACCCATCCCCCATTCCCTCCCCCCACTCCCCTCACTCCTTCCTCCCAGAGAAGTGGAGGCCCCCAATTGGCACTAATCCACCTTGGCACCTCAAGTCACTGCAGAACTAAACATATCCTCTCTCACTGGGGTGTTACAAGGCAGCCTAACTAGAGGAAAGTGACCCAGCATTAGGTAGCAGAATCAGAGATAGCCCCTACTCCTATTGTTAGAGGAACCACATGATGACCAAGCTGCACATTTGTGACTGTCCATGCACACTCTTTGGTTGGTGGTTCAGTCTCTGTGAGGCCCCATGGACCTGGGTTAGTTTACTCTGTAGGTCTTCTTGTGTTGTCCTTGACCCTATGGGTCCCTCTATCCATTTTCCCCCTTTTCCACAGTACTCCCCAAGCTTAGAAAATTGCTTAGCCTCAGGTCTCTGCATCTGAGGCTCCGTGGTTAAGTATATACAATTTTAATTTAAATTCCAAATATATTATTTCTTCAATTCTTTTTTTAGTTTTGAACTTAACGTCAGCTACGTAAAATCTATAAGGTCTCTGTTGTGGGTTGAGTATTGGCAGTACATTTTAAGGAATCACTAAGTGTAAGACTTCAGAATATGGACACTCATGTATCCATCACAGAGAAACCCTTTATCATCAAAAGTAACACAATAACCTTCATTCATGGCATCTTTCCACACTTCTTTATTCATACAATCTGCCAATAATATCATTAAGTCTGCATCTTACTCTCTTTACTTGATTTGTACCCTGGCATTCTCCTTCCTGACTTTTACAAGCACCTTTGTTCCTTTGGGGCATCCAATTACTTCTCTGAAGAAGTCCAGTTGTAACAAATAGTTATGTATATAGTTGGCCATCTTTTAGATATTGTCCTATTCTCATGTATGGAAGCAATGATTGGAATCATTTTGTAATTTAGGCTAAGGAGAATTCTTTCATCAGTTTTTTCTTATCCTCTGTCTCTTTGGTACAGTTAAAATATCAAAACATTTCATTCAATAGGAGAAGAAGCTGCTGACCTAACTAAATATGTCTCTTTTCAAGAACAAAATACCCAAGAGAATTTACTTTTTTTCTCATTTCATTGGTGTCTAGTTCCAAAGTTAATTTAGTATCAGAGGTTAGACTTTCAGGTACAATGAATGCCTCCTAAATTCATAAAACACAGTTGCAAATTAATATATATTATAACTACCATCATTTAATTGGTTTTCCTATCAGATGATGTTCTGTCCCACATATATGTTTGTGCATGTGTGTGCATTCATGAACACATATATATACATAGACATATATGTATATACATACAAACATATATAAACTAAGTATTTTATCATGTTTTCTAAAAAAATTAATCAATTAACAATAGTGAGAACAGTGATAAAACATCATTACAACAATAATTAATTAATTTATGAACAAATGTGGCAGAAAGCCTATCTTTAGAGACAAATAGACCAGGATTAAAATATTAGATCTTGGGTATATCTGTGTGGCCTTAAGCATGTCATTTATCTGAATATCACGTTATTCTACTATAAATTATAATGATATCAAGTTTTCCCAATCAGTATTAGGAGAGCGTATAAAATAGGTACAGTATATAGAGAATTAAGTCATTGTACATTCTGGGATGTGCTAAGGACAACACTGGTTTAGTGAAGCCCTGCCACAATATCCCTAATTTCCCATCAGATTTTCCCCCTGAATGTTAAACAGGGATCAAGATTATAGCTTTTGGCAAAGACTGTTTTCTATCCAAAACTAGATGGTAACTGCAATTTTTGAACTAAAAATAGTCCACAATACAGCTCTTTCCCAACCTCCCTTGGTCACATGTGCTTATCAGCTTTACAGTGTTCTCATCACTGGCCACTTAGAAGCTAGCAGACAACAGTTTTTTTCTGGAAATCTAGTCACTTTATATTGTTAAAACTATCCAGTGGAATTGACAAAACAGGTTCCCTAACCAATAAATCTCTGAAGTACTTCAAGAGAACAGCCACAGTTTTATGCTTCACTGAAAAAATTATACAGCTTCCTGACATAAACTATTTTTCAAAGAAAATTTCTAATTCCAAAGCTTCTGGATATTAATGCAGAATTCCAACTGGTCAGTAGAAAGCAAATAAAGTTCAGGGCCTCTCTCTTTTTCCCTCCACCCCCATCCCTTTCTTCATCCCTATCTCTCCTTTCTAATCTTAAGAAAGACTACTTATATGACTTGTAATTATATAAATTTCCTACATATGACATTGTTGCCAAAGTCTAAATTTGTTTCATTAATGTTAGATATCTTGTGCCAGGTAAAACTATGAAACAACAGCATTGGAAACAGAACTGTTTTTCAAATAGAAAATCATAGTATTTGGCCATCATTCTTTGAGTCTTAGATGCTCCAAGAACCTTTAAAAAGATGTTTTATGCCTGCCCCTAGAAGTGTTACAGATGTGGCTGCTGTGTTACATGTGAATCAGTAGGTGGCAGAGAGGAGAAAGTCTATGTATATGCTCAATGTTCTGACCTATGAACATCTAAATGATTAGTAGCCTAACATTCTCTGAAAAAAAGTGAGCCTGAGACAACTACCTGTCAGGCACCATACATGCCCTGATGGCTTCCAGGTCTGGGATCAAGCCTAAGACTAAAAGAACCCTGCCTGGGTCCTGCTCAAACTATGGCACCAGCAAAGGACAATACGGACAGTAAACTTCGAACCCCTACCCAGATCTAGCTGATGGGTACTTGAGTGGAGAGTGGGGACTGACTTTCACACAAACTCTGGTGCCTCATTTTTGACCACATCCCCTTGGCACTCAGAGGAAGGATAGCAGGCTACCAATAAGAGACTCCATACCCTATGAGCATATACAGGGGGAGGCGGTCCCCCTCAGTCACAGTCATAGGGGAGGGGAGTAGGGGGAAATCAGGAGAGAGGGAGGAATGGGAGGATACAAGGGATGGGATAACCATTGAGATGTAATATGAATAAATTAATAAAATATTTTTTAAAAAGAACCCTGCCTGGGACTGATGGGCTCTGGCAAATGTGAGCCCAGGCCAAATGACCCATAAGGCCACTCCTGGGGTTTGGTGTGGAGTGAGCCCAAGATGACCACCAGCTCAGTGCCATGGGGCAAGGACAGAAAGCTAGCCTGAGACCACCAGGCTGGTGCCAAGCCAACCTAGGGGTAATTGGGGCAAACCATGTCAAAGATGACCCCTGTCTGGAACCATAATGCATGAGTGGAGCATAGCACGTCTAAGACCACTCCTGAAATGACCGCAGACACTCAGAGGACCTCTAAGAGGAAATGGAAGAGAAAAAGAAAGAGAAGGATGTGTGCACAATGAAGAGAGACAGAACTGGAGACTTGAGAGTAGTGAGGAACAGTTTGATATGAATAGCCAGTAATGCCTCCTGGGACCATGGTGGGAACCTGGCCTGTGCTGCCACCAGGGTCACTTCTGGGTCTGTGGCCCTAAAGCATCAGAAGTCTGTTACTACCAAAGGCCAGGCAGACATCCTTGATCAAGGCTGCCACCAAGGGACATGTTGATGTCTGTGAGCTAAGCAGAACTGGCCCCACCCTTCACTTTGGCATCTTGAGGAAGCTGGCCTTCGAGTTATGAAAGCAAGAGGGCTGACCCTGCCCCTAGCCAGATACAGTACTCAGGAAAGCAACCCCACACATTAGAAGAGGTATAGGTAAGCTGGCCCCTCTACTACCCCACCAGGATACTATCGTGTACTGGCATGGATGAGGTAGGGATTTACTCCCCACCCACCCACCCCCACCCCTCTTGCCCCTCACCACCTTTGGCAGGTGGGAGAGCTGGCCTCAAGGTCATCAGAACAGAAAAGCTGGTCCTGCCCCTCACCTGCTGCAGCACTTGGGAGAACAGGACCTGCACCTAGCCTGGGCATTACAGTAGAGCTGGCCCTAGTGGTGGGGGAGTTGTGGGTGAGCAGGCCCCAAGGGAGTGAATGTGGGATAGCAGGCTCTGCCTTTTGGCAGTGGTTTGGACAAGGGAGAGGCAACTTTCTCCCCTCTCTTGTCCTTCACTATCAGTAGCAGAAAGAAGAGCTAGACTGGGCAGCATGGTAGAGGTGGTCCTAGGAGGGAAGAAGGGTTACTAGTGAGCCAGCCCCACGGGTATGAGAGCAGAAGAGATGGAAGGCTGACCAGCCCAGATACCTCTAAGGCTCAGATCCAGGACTTTGAATTGGCCTACTCCAACATCTACCACATCTATGAACTAGTGGAGTGCATGAAGTGGCCTGTCCTACAGATCCAAAAGTACAGAAACTCCATGGCAGGGCTACAACAAAATAGAGTAGCAGAAACTAGAGGCCTCAAACCAGACCAAGGAGTCATTGCAATGACCATTTGCAAGCAAAGAAATATGGACAAAAAGGTATACTGTGGGATACACTGTGACACAGTACAGCTCCCACAATGAGATTTTTTCCCTTTGTTGAGGGGAAAGTTGTAGGAGTGGAAGGTATGAGGGGAGAGAAAGACAAATGGGATTGGGGAGAATGATGTGAAATTTACAGAGAACCAATAAAATGTGTTTTAAAAACCACAGAAAATGCTAAAGGAAGATACAAAAATCACTGGTCATTCCACTACTCAGTTAAAGCCACTATTTTCTTAAAATAAATATGTACTTTTTTTTATAAAAGATGCTTTATAATTTAACTAAAGCAAAAAGTTTATCCTGTCAGAGGTTGGGTAGACTCTGCATGAACAGCACTCCACTAATGGGGTAATCAGTACATTCTGAAGCAATCCAGTCTTTTAATGGCCAATTCAGATTGTCATAAAGTTCTTTACTGAGCCAAATTACAACATTGTGACAGTTTCATAAATAGGAATTGTTGCTCAAATAGTACACTGAAGACATTTATCAAAATATGAAATAAATCAATTCACAAAACTTGCCTGGACGATTTTTTGTTTTCCAAAAAAATATCCATGATGATATTATTGAAAGATAAGAACTGCATAAAAACATATACACAAGGATAACAATACAAACCAGGAAGCTTTAGATGAAAGCCCTAAGATTAAATGGGTGATGTTTCTGAACTCAATAAGAGAAAAAAACCATTTAATTTCTCTGCTTAATAACAATTCAAACTCTTTTATATCTCCTAGGAAATTCTCTACCAATTGTCATCTGTCATTTATTCATTCAACTCACTGATTGAATGAATATTATATTTGTCACAAGCACTTATGGACTCACTGGGACTATATTAGTGAACTAAACAGACTTCTAGAGGCACTTTTATATTACCCCTCTATGCAGGTCTCGCACATACATGTTGATAGATTCCAAACTGGCCCTGTACTTCTCATCTAAATCTGAAGTTATTCATACCTACTGCCTCAACTTTATTTTCCATTTATACCTAACTTCGTGTTATCAGAACATACATGTGTTCTTCTATTTAAATGGCTTTCCCTCTCTCATCATTAAAAGTTCATAATTTCCAAACCAAGCAAACTCAGTCTCTCAACTACACATAATGCTGTGTTAGCTTATCACCAAAACTTTCAAATTCATAAAAGTCATGGCACTCAAATTCTTTTACTCATTTTTCTCTCCTTTTCTTTTATCAGCTCTTTAAATCTTGATAAACATTGGGGTTTCTATCTAAGGAAAATGTTCTTTTTGTGTTACACAGGTTTCCAGGATAATTTTATTTTCTATTTAGGGTCTAACCTCAAATCCTATATCCAACGGTCTACTTGGCAGAAGATACCTTCTGGTACTGCAGTTCATGGCCCCAGCCTTGAACCTTCCTGTAGAATGGATACAAGGGGTTCCTGGCTCCAACTTCAGGTACCCATTCAAACTGCAGACTTCTGCAGCTCAAAGCTGCAACCTCAGACATTCCCATGGAGTGGATACCTTCTGGTACCAGAATGTACAGCTCCAACCTTAAACACAGTCTCTGGGCAGCTGTACTTCAATAACATTGGAGCAAGAAATCCAGTAGTAAGGCAGCCAATTCCAGAACTTCTCTTGGCAAGAGAAGGTTCCCTGGGCTCCTGATGAATCCACTTGGTCCCCAGGATCATATATCTAAGGAGAACCTTGAGCAAGTCCCCAAGAAGCAACCACCAGTCCCAGACCATTCCCACCAATCTGAGGAGGACACCTACAGGAACTTCCAGCTTCTTACACAGGGCTCTTACCACTCCCTTCCCTTCCCCCCAGAACTCCAATGAGTAAGAGGATCTGCTAGACAACATCATAGACAACCATATGGCTAAAGGCCAGGGTAAAAACACAATGAGGAAAAAACCAGAGCAATATGGCATCTTCAAAACCCAGTTATCCTACAGCAAGCAGCCATGGGTCCCCTAACACAACCTAAACTCAAGAAAATGACATAAAATCTATGCATATGAAAATGATAATGGAGAAAACAAATAAAATCCTTCAAGAAATACAAGAAGGTACAGGCAAACAGCTTGAAGCCTTTAAAGAGGAAATGAATAAATCACTGAAGGAATTTGAGGAAGCTACAAACAAGCACGTGAAGTAAATGGAAGAAAAAAGCAGGTAAAGGAAGATTTAAAGATGGAAATAGAAACAATTTTTAAAAAGCACAAACTCAATGGCAACTGGGTGAGGGGAGAAGTAAAGAAATAAACTAAAGACTTCCTAAAATTCAATGAAAATGAAGCCACAAAATACCCAAGCTTATGGGACACAATGAAAGCAGTGCTAAGAGGAAAGTTCATAGTATTATCTTCATAAAGAAATTGAAGACATCTTATACAGCCAACGTAATGGCACAGTTGAAAATTCTAGGGGGAAAAAGAAGCAGACACATTCAAGAACAGTAGATGGCTGGAAATAGTCAAACTAGGGGCTGAAATAAATAAATTAGATACAATGAGAACAATCCAAAGAATCAACAAAAACAAGAGCTGGTTCCTTGAGAAAATCAACAAGATGGACAAATCATTAGCCAAATTAACTAAAAAGCATAGAAACACTATCCAAACCAACACAATCAGAAATGGAAAGGGAGACATAACAACAAGCACTGAGGAAATCCAAAGAATCATTAGGTTTCACTTCAAAAGCCTATATGCCACAAAATTTAAAATCTAAACGAAACGGACATTTTTCTTGAGAGATTCTACTTACCAAAGTTGAATCAAGATCAAGTACACAATTAAAATAGACCAATAAATCCTAAGGAAATAGAAGCAGTCATCAAAAGTCTCCAAACAAAATTAAGCCCAGGGACAGATGGAGTCAACACAAAATGCTACCAGACCTTCAAAGAAGAGATAATAACAACACTCTTTACTATATCATTATATCACAAAATAGAAACCACCTTGATACCTAAATCACACAAAGACCCAGAAAAGAAAATTTCAGACCAATCTCCCTTATTAACATTGATTAAAAATACTCAATAAAATTCTCACAAACTGAATCCAAGAATATATCAAAAATATCGTTCACCATGACCAAGTAGGCTTCTTCCAAGGCATGCAGCGGTGGTTTAATATATGGAAATCCATCAATGTAATCCACCATATAAACAAACTGAAATAAAAAACACATGATCTTCTTCTTAGATACTGAAAAAGCATTTTACAACACCCATTCGTGTTAAAAAGTTTTAGAGACATTGAGGATACAAGGTACATACCTAAACATAGTAAACTTAAAGCAATTCCACTGGAATCAGGCACAAGACAAGGCTGTCTATTATCTCTGTATCTCTTCAATATAGTATTTGATGACGTAGCCAGAGCAATAAGACAACTCAAGGAAATTGAGGGGTAAAACATTGGAAAAGAAGAATTCAAAGCATCACTATTTGCAGATCATATGATAGTATACATAAATGATCCAAAAACATTCTGCCAGAGAATGCCTACAGCTGATAAACACCTTCAGCAAAGTGGCTGGATACAAAATTAACTATAAATTAAAAAAAAACAACTTGCAGAAATGGTTAACTGACTTGCTAAAATAAAGTTTACTTAGGGATGATAAAATAAATTTTGATTTATAAAAAGGCTCTAAGAAAAGGAAGTCTATTTAAATGTGCACTCAATAGCCCATCAATAACTGTGGCCTCTTTGCTTCATTTATCTTGATTTCAATCCTAAATTAAGAGTCAAAAGATAAATAAATGTCTTGCTAACAAATCTAAAAAAAATTAAGTAAAAAATATCAGTAACCTTTCTGTATACAAAAGACAAATGTGATGAGAAAGAAATTAAGGGAAGAACACGGTATATACTTACTTATAATTAGACACTAGCCCAAAAGGCATGCCTCATGAATGTCTTCACTTACCAAGAGATTGGGATATATGTGGGGACATCCTACTGGGACTCTAGGTAAGAGAAATATAGGAGATGGGGAAATAGAAGGATCCAGAGGATCTTAGAAACCTACAAGAACATCGTAACAGGTGGATCAGGGCCCAGGGGTGTCTGCTCAAACTATTGCACTAACCAAGGACAATACAAATAGTAAACACAAACCTGTACTCTGATCTAGTCAATGGACAGGCATCTTCCACAGTTATGTGGAGAGCAGGGCCTAACTCTGACATGAGCTCTGGTGCCCCATATTTGATGACCTCCCCTTGGTGAGGAGCCCTGGTGGCACTCAAAGAAAGACTAGGCAGACTACCAAGATGAGACTTTTTAGCCTGCAACCATAAAGTGGGGGAGGAGATCCCCCTCGGACATGGACCTAAGGGAGGGTAATAAGGTGGGGGTGGGAGGGTAGGAGGAACGGAAGGATACAAGTGATGGGAGGAAAATTGGATTGTAATCTGAGTAAATTAATTTAAAAAATAAATAATGAAACAATTAAGAATATATATATATATATATATATATATATATATATGTAGTCCTTCTGTATACAACAGACAAATGGGATGAGAAAGAAATTAAAGAAAGAACACCCTTCCCAAAATCCACAAAGACAAAGAATCTGGATGTAACTTTAAGCAAGAAAATGAAAGACTTAAATGAAAAAAAGTCAAGTCTCTGAGAAAAAGAAATTGAAGTTATCAGATGATGGAAAGATCTCCCAATGCTCATAGATAGGTAGGATTAACACAGTAAAATTTACCGTCTTTCCAAAAGCAATCCACAGATTCAATGCAATTCCCATCAAAATACCAAAACAGTTCTCTACAGACCTTGAAAGAACAATTCTCAACCTCACATGGAAAAAGAAAAACCCAGAATAGCTAAGACAATCCTCTATAATAGAAGATTTTCTGGGAGAGTCTCCATTCATGATCTCAAGCTCTACCATAGAGCAAGAATAATAATAAAAACAACATAGTAGTGGCATAGAAACAAACAGATGGATCAGTTGAATTGAATTGAAGACCCAGAAATAAACCCACATACCTATGAATACTTGATTTTTGACAAAGTAGCCAAAACCATACAATGGGGGGGAAAAGATAGCATCTTCAACAAATGGTGCTGATCAAACTGGATGAATACATGTAGATAAATGCAAATAGATACATATTTATTACCCTTCAGAAAACTCAAGTCCAAATGCATCAAGGATCTCAACATAAAGCCAGAAACACTTAAATGTGTTAGAAGAAAATGTAGGGAAGAGCCTTGAACTCATTGGCGCATGAGACAACTTTCTGAACAGAACACCAAGAGCTCAGGCTCTAAGATCAACAATTAATAAATGGGACCCCATGAAAATAAAGACGTTCAGTAACGCAAAGGACACTATTGATAAACTAAAATGACAGTCCACAGAATGGGAAAAGATCTTCACCAACCCTACATCCCACAAAGGGCTAATATCCAATATATAGAAGAACTCAAGAAATTAAACATCAACAGACCAAATAATCCAATTAACAATGGGGTCATAGATAAACAGAATTGGCTACAGAAGAGTGACAAATGGCTGGGAAACACTTTAAAAATGCTCAAACTCCCTTAGTTATCAGAGAAATGTAAATCAAAATAACTCTGAGATTCCATCTTAAACCTATCAGAATGGCTAAGATAAAAAACTCAAGTGACTCTCACAGAGAATGTTGAAAAAGGGCATCTGGCCAAAGGCTTGAGACAATCATTAAGGTTTTTGCTCTGACTGTAAGAAAGTTAAGACCTTGACATAGTAGTACCTGGCTAAATACTGTTCGCTGTAGAAAAGTTTCTTTAGAATCTGCTATGAGAGCAATAGAAGGTGGCCTTAGAGCATCATGCTTTACAATATTTTACAATAGAGGACCCCTTGGTAGTTAGCCTAGGCCTGCATAGCACACCTGTTGGTCTGGGACTGTAAGTAGGTCAATGTTTTTCTTTAGAGAACATTTAGCTCAAGCTATGTTGCTATGACCATCTTGTAAACACATAAACTTTCCTGTGTATTGCTTAAATGATAGCAAGCAGATAATGCTGAACATTGTTTGGAAATTAATTGATTTTTGCTGTATGCTTTATTGTAGGTTATACAGAACTGTGTTTCTTTGTTAGATTGCTTTCTTGCATTGTTGATTTTTAAAGGCTCTATTGATTGTAAAAGAAAAAATCATGGTGTAATCTATAATGAAAAAAATTGAACATTATTTCAGTAAAATACTGGGGTTGGCCCATGGAGTTAGTTAATTAGGTAGTAAGTTGGACAAACAGACAGCAAGCAAGCAAGAAGTTAGTTAGTTGTTAGTTAATTAGTTAGTTAATTAGTTAGTTAGAAGGCGGGAGCAAACAAGTAACAGATGTGAGAGAGTAAGCTAGAGTGAGGTGAGGAAGAACAAGAGAGATGGATAAATGGGCATGGCAAAAAAGGCAAGCAAGCAACAGACATGTGGGAGGGAGAGAGACAGAGAGAGAGAGAGAGAGAGAGAGAGAGAGAGAGAGAGAGAGAGAGA
>OU015760.1:110502605-110517694 GCA_907169655.1 Acomys percivali
AGATAGATAGATAGATAGATAGATAGATAGATAGATAGATAGATAGATAGATACAAGATAGATAGATAGATAGATAGATAGATAGATAGATAGATAGATAGATAGACAGATAGATAGACAGACAGACAGACAGACAGGAAGCTAGTAAGCAAGCAAGGAGCAAGGAGTCAGACAGACAGCAAATGAGACAGAGATGGAGACAGATAGAGAACCAGAAGAAAAATTCCCCTGGGCTTTAAGACCTTCAGCTTGTACCAAAAAAAAAAAAAAGGAAAAACAAACAAACAACTCAGTGACAGCACATGCTGACGAAGATGTGGAGAAAAGGGAATACTTCTCCATTGCTGGTGAGAGTGCAAACTTGTACAAGCACTTTGGAAATCAATCTGGTACTTCCTCAGAAAATTGGAAACAGCTCTGCCTCAAAACTCAGCTATACCATTCCTAGGCATATACCGAAAAGATGCTACACCATACCACAAGGACATTTTTTCAACTATGTTCATAGCAACCTTATTCATAATTGCCAGAAATGCAAAACAACCCAAATGTCCCTCAATCAAGGAATGGATAAAGAAACTGGTATATGTACACAAAGGAATACTATTCAGCTATTACAAATAAAGACATCGTATAATTTGCAGGCAAATGGATGGAACTGGAAATCATCATCTTGAGTGAGGTAGTCCAGCTCTAGAGGGGCATGCATGTTATATCATTTATAAGTGGATATTAGCCATATAATACAGGATAACCACACTACAATCCACAGACCTAAAGAAGCTAGGTAACAAGAAGTACCCTAGGAAGGATGCTTTATTCACATTCAGAAGATAAAATAGAATAGACACTGGAAGTGGGTGAAGAGAGGGAACAAGAAGGGAACCTACCATAGATGTCCTCTGAAAGAGTCCACACAGCAGAGGATCGAAGTAGATGCGGAGTCTCACACCACAATTCTTGTAAGATATAGTTGTTATAAAAGAATTTGAAACATTGCTTAAAACCTTCTTTCATTAACTCTGGCCATTGTGATATCATTACTACTAGGATCTTACCATGACTCAGCAAAAGCTAGTGTCATGGCACTGCTTCTATAGGATTATGAGCTTAATAAACTTTCTTAACAAGGTTCTAGTACATGAAAATTTGTAATGAAAGCACAAAAATCACTATGACTTTGCCCCTGACTTACTGACTGTTAAAGAATTTGGTGTCACCTACAACTGTATGTAAGTATAGAATTAGTGAGTATGCACATACTTGAACAAATTATTTTAAATATAAATTATTGTATCATGTTTTAATATATTATTATTAATTCTGTGCCCATTATCTCAACATGAGTAAACATTGATTGTAGTCATCTCAAATATGAAAATATTTGTATTAGTGTAATTTTAGTTTGTACAACTCTAACTACCCATGTAGTTTAGTAACTTCTATTAACCTTTGTTTCACCTGTGAAATTTATGTGTATTTATTTTAGTAACATTTTTATTTTTCCCTAATTTCTCTATTGCATCCATTTGTTAGATGTACATATTGATAACATATTTCATTTTTGTGTTGCCTTATTAATATCTTAATTTTAAACTTGCCAAGTATTTATTATCTTCTCACTATTTCTTTCCTCCTTGACAAATATTGCTCTATATCACCATTTGAGGTATATTTTTTGTATTATTTCTGCCAGTTTTAAAGTTAGGACTTTCAGATTTAAGTCCTTGGAGCATCTGGACTTGATTTTTGTATGGTGTGAGGTAGAGGTCCCATTTAACTACTTTCCCATATGGATAACACATCATTGAGTCTTTTTATTCCCGTTGCTATCATGAAATGTCAGTTCTGTTATATGTCAAGTTTACACATGTGCAATGAGTTATTTTTGTTCTCTTCATAGAATTCCATTGGCCTACTTGGCATTCCTTGCATTAGTACCTCACAATTTCTATGATTTCACAATTGATACTGATTTCTAAGAGGCTAAATTATACTGATTGTGAGCCAGATTCTTTGGAAATTTATTTTAGTTGGTCAATGCTTGCTCCTGGAGATGGATGGACTAGAAGGATAGTATTTAATTTAGTCTGATGCACTGGGGAAAGCATTCACTTATCTCACAAGCAAAAATGTTGTTGGTTTAATTGTGTTAATTCTGGTAATTTTTGCAATTAACAGTTTATATACATTTTGAGTACCAGCATAGCCTAACAGTTTGTTTTATTTATTTATTTATTTATGTATTTCTTCTTTTCTTATTTAATTAATCTATCAAATTTTATTAGCTTCATTCTGTATACATAATACAGTATACTATATCTATATACTATATATACTATAAAGTAGGTAGTATAATGAAATATATGTATTATCTATATAATATTGATAATCATGTAATTGTAAAGGTAACATCTACATAATCATAATTTTGCACATATATAGTATTTGCTATTTTAATCTTAATTCTGTTAAAATAATGCTTAGATAATGGAATGAGATGAATAGAGAACAGATATATTTTATAGGGAAAAAATAGTATTTTCCCAGCAGGTTTTAACACACATTTTTAAAAAATAAACCATTGTTAAAATAAAATACCTAAAAATGCAGAGGCAGCTTGGGAATGGGGCATTGAGTAGAGATCAGAAAGAGTTTTTTGTTGTTGATGTTGTTGTTGTTTTTGTTGTTGTTTGGTTATTTTTTTAAAATTTTCACTCATATAATGCATCCTGACCACAGGCTCGCCTCTCTCCCCTCCTTCCAGTCTCTCCCATCACCTTTTCCTCCAGATCCATTGCTCCTCTGTTTCCACTCAGAAAAGATCAAGCCTCCCAGTGATATCAACTAAAATTAGCATAGCAAGATGCAATGAGAGTAAGCACAGACCCTCATATCAAGACTGGATGAGGAAACCCAGTAGGAGTAAAAGGGTCCCAAGAGAAGGCAAAAGAGTCAGAGGCACCCCCATTGTCACTGTAAGGAGTCCCACAAAACCTCAAGCTAAACAACCACAATGTCTATGTAGGGAACCTCTCACAGACCTATAAGGGTTCCCTGATTGTCAGTTGAATCTCTGTGAGCCCTTATGCTCTCTGCTTAAGTGATTCTGTGGGCCATGTTCTCCTGTTGCCCTTTACCCTTCTAGCTCCTTCAGTCCTTCCTCCACCTCTTCTCTTGGATTCCTTGAGCTCTGCTTAATGTTTGGCTGTGGATCTTTTCATCTGCACCTATCAGCTGCTGAAGGAAGCCTCTCAGATGACAGTCAGACTAGACACTGATTCTATGAGTACAACAGAATATCATTAGGAATCATTTTAATGACTTTTTTTGTCAGTTATGTTTGGTTCTATCCCAGGTTTCTGAGTCATCCAGCTTCAGGATCCTGGCTATATAGGCAGTGTCAGCATGGGCTCCTTCACCTGGTATGGGCCTCAGTTTACACCAGTCATTGGTTGGCTACTCCCACAAGTTATGAACCTCCATTGCCCCAGCACATCTTGTAGGCATGTCAGGTTGTGGTTCAAAGATTTTGTGGGCTAGGTTTGAGTCCCAGTCCCACTGCTGGGAGTCCAGCCTGGTTATAGATGCAGTTCAGGCTCTGTATCCTTTATGGCTAGGAGTCCTCGCTAGTGTCACCAATATAGATACCAGGAAGTTTCCACTGCACTAGGTTTCCACATTGCCCCCTAAATGCTCTGCACCCCCCCTCCCATTATCAGAAGAGTTTTGACTGCCTGTTAGAAGGTTCTTGGATAAACATTAATGATCTGTCCATGACAGTTCTGGTGAGGGCCCAAAAAGAAAAGAGAAAATTTTTTTAAAATGAAGTAAGAGAAAAACAAAAATATCTGTCTTCTCTGAGAATACGTTAGTAATCCTGAAGAGAATGTTTCTAGAAATAAAGGCCATTTTAATAATGTCCCAGAAGAAAAATAGAAACATGTGATTTGAAACTAGCCTAAGAACATGTCTGACTTGTGCTTGTGTTCTAGTTCTTATGTATGGCAGCACTTTCGGGCAAAGACATTGAATATTGTGCTGGCAATATTTAAAGAAAGGTATTGAAAGTGAAGCTTTGATATTCTTAATAAGTAAAGTATTTGTGAGAAAAATTACTTGAAGAAAAAATATTATTATTAAAAAAAAAGAACTACACTGTAAAAGATGTGCCAATTCACATTAAAAACACTGACAAAGCAATGTCAGGAAAAAATACAAAGCAGGTAGCCAGATGACTTTTTGATGAGAACATTAATGCAACTGAGAACTATAAATTTCAGTCACTATATCAGGAAAACATCTGCTTCACAAAGGAAGTGAAAGGGAAGGCCATAAGAAAGAATATGGGCAGGATTTGAATCTCTTGTGTTATGTAGGATTGAGCCATAGAGAATTTGGTCAGAAATCACCTCAGGTGTATATAGCAATTGCAGGCCACCTTACTCTTTGAGTTAGTGTAGTGTTTCTTACTGACCCAGAACTTACTATCACTTACTGACCCGGAACTTACCAAGTAGACTAGGCTGGCTATGCAGCAAGACACAAGGATCCATCTGTTTTCCACCTCCTCAGTGCTAGGATTGCATTAACATGTCACCACATCTGGCTTTTTATAATTTTTGTTTGTGCTGAGAATGGTACTAAGCTCCTCATCTTTGTGCAATTTTCCTGACTAACTCATTTCCCCAGCCCCCTGAAGAGGTATGTATTGTTATTAGTGTATGTGTCTCCTACTTCTCATCTTCCCTCACTCCCTTCTCCTCTCCATCCCTCCATCCTTCCATCCCTCTCTCCCTCTCTCTTCCTGTGGAAGTCAGATTTGGTTGTTGTTTTTTTCTAATTTCACCCAATAGGTTGTCTATGGTTCTACTTCTCATTTCACCTTCATATCTCTTAGAAACCAAAGGTTTATCAGTTTGGTTTCTTAATCATTTTTTGAGAATTCTTGAAAGTATGGTAGTGATT
This sequence comes from Acomys percivali, assembly GCA_907169655.1. NCBI lineage: Eukaryota > Metazoa > Chordata > Mammalia > Rodentia > Muridae > Acomys > Acomys percivali. The sequence goes on from OU015760.1 coordinate 110,507,574, forward strand.
TTGTTTTATTTATAGTTATATGATTGTGATATTTATCTTTAAATCCTTATTTCTTATTCTGATAGATCTAGTATATTGGTATTGCTTTCCTCTGAGTTTTTTTTTTAATTTTTCACTTGAGATTTTATTGAATTCAAAGTTTTAAATAATCTGCTTGATGAATTTCTCATCTAAATCATGGATGACTTCTTCATTTATATACTTATATTTATTTACATTGAGCTTGTTGATAATTTAAAAATTAGAATAACATTTCAACCAATGTAATGTCTTTGGATTTGGCTCTTCAAAGTTGTGGAATTTTGGTGGAATCATTTTTCATTCTCTCTGTCTCTCTCTGTCTCTCTGTCTCTGTCTCTGTCTCTCTCTGTCTGTCTGTCTGTCTGTCTGTCTCTCTCTCTCTCTCTCTCATACACACACACACACACACACACACACACACACACACACACAAATTCTTTGTTTCCATGTTGTAATTTTTTTCATCTTTTGGCATGGATATCTACATGAGGGTCATCTTAGTGGACAGTCTTCTATCCTTAAATGTGTTTATACTATGTATTCACGGGTATGCAAGTGCATGTGTATGTGCTGGTGCATGGTGTATGTGCAGAATATGCATACTGATGTGGAGGTCAAAGGACAAGCTTGGGTGTCATTTTCAGGAATACCACCCACCACCTTTGAAGGTTGCATATTAACAGTTGGTTTTTGTTGACTGTTGAGTAAGCCCCAGGGATTTATTGGTTTCTGCCTCCTCAATGATGAAATAACATTGTTTGAACTTAGGTCTGCATACTGAGTCATCCTGGCTCAGTCTCTTGCAGTGGCAGATCCCATTACCACTTGCTAGGGAGAAAGTATACCACAGTAAAATGACACAAACCCTCTAAATTGTTACTACTGTGGTACCTAAATGGAAATAACACTTACCTTGATTAAGATAGAATGGAAAGAATCTTAACCCTATAACCTATAAACCTATACACTAGATTGTTAAAAATTAACAAAAGTGCCGGGCAGTGGTGGCACGCATATGTCATCTTAGCACTTGGGAGGCGGAGGCAGGCAGATCTCTGTGAGTTTGAGACCAGCCTGGTCTACAAAGTGAGATCCAGGACAGGCAGGGCTATACAGAGAAACTCTGTCTTGAAACCTCCTCCCCTAAATTATCAAAAGAAAATGTATTAATAATAAGTTAGCAATGAAATAGGTAGCAAAAATAGAAAAGTAGAAATAATATAGCAGAATAAAGGTATAAAAATAATAATGAAGGAAACAAAACAAATAAGAGCTCACTCAACAATGCTCCTTGCTGTAGCTGGAGATAGCCCACTTTCCCCAATTTTGATGTATACCAGATGTGTTTCTAAAGGGTATGAGAACTTTTTACTTCTCTCATGGCCATATACATTAGACCAAGGAGGGCTTTAGGGCGGTGGAACCCCATTCTAACTTGCACACTTAAGTGGCAATTAAAACAATGATCCCTGCTTCTTCTAAATTCATGCCAGTGGTAATGGGACAGGGATCTTGGAAAAGAACAAATGCGATGGCAACCCTCAAGCATTTTTGCCCATAGAACTTATAGAATGCTCAATTAGATACCTCATCCCCAATACCCATATCCACAAGCCTGTGCACTTGTGGGTATCAGAAATGTTCAAGAAATGTTTGTCTCCATTAAATGTTTCTGAGTGAAACATTCACTCTGAGGCTCTGAGTGAAAAGAAGGTAATCTAGCTAAGATATCTGTGATGTGGACTGAAGCATAGGCTCTGAGTCTTCCTACCTGCTTTACCTACTCAGGTTTCAGACTCAACCCCCACTTGTGGCTGCTCTAATTTCTCTTCCCAGATATCAAACCATCCCCAAATGAAAACACCATCTGCTTTTCATTGCAGCCCAGCCCACACATACCAGCAATAGATCTGTATTTGCGAATCTGTGTCCATATTACAATTAATTTCTTCTCTCAAAGTGGTCTCTCATATAGCTAGAGGAAGGGAACAGAGAGGGAGAGGGGGAAAGGATAGGGGAGGTAAGAGAGGGAAAGAGAAAAGGAAAGGGAAAGGGGGAGGCTGTTAGTTCTTAAGTATATAATGTAGGGACATATATTCCTCTTGGCTATAGAATTTGATTCTAAGACAGCCTCTTTAAAGTGATTTCTCACCACGATGCTATTCAGAAAACTAAGAAGTGTATGAACCTCCTTATGCAGCTCCAGTTTGTTGTATAGACAGCAAAATTCCTTTGTTAAACTTCATTTTTCTTATAGTGTAAGATTATTCTGCAGAGGGAGAGCTTTCCAAGGTTTTCCTTTTCTCCTTTGCTTAAAGCACCACAAAAGAAGCCCCCCACCTTACTCACACCTGATGCTAGGGTTCTTTGTTTATTTTACAAATACAGGTCCACCCTTTCCTGTTCGGCTCTTGTGTGGTGGCTAACGCGGACACCGAATCTCGCTTTCATCTATTGCACAGACACTTCTAGTGCAAAGATGGTCAACGTACCTAAAACCCGAAGAACTTTCTGTAAGAAATGCGGCAAGCATCAGCCTCACAAAGTGACCCAGTATAAGAAGGGCAGGGATTCCTTCTACGCCCAAGGGAAGCGGCGCTTCGATTGCAAGCAGAGCGGCTACGGAGGGCAGACAAAGCCAATTTTCAGAAAGAAGGCCAAAACCACGAAGAAGATCGTGCTCAGGCTTGAGTGTGTTGAGCCCAACTGCAGATTCAAGAGGATGCTGGCCATTAAGAGGTGCAAGCATTTTGAACTGGGAGGCGACAAGAAGAGAAAGGGCCAAGTGATCCAGTTCTAAAACTGAGTTGTCTGGGAGGAGAATACTGAAGCCGCAGAAACATCGCCAGTTAAAAAATAAAGTTGTTAGTGTTGCTAAAAAAACAAACAAACAAACAAAAACCAAAAACCAAATACAGGTCCAATATTTCTGGATTTAATCTCATTTCTGTTTACTATTTACTACTGAAATCTTTCACATTTTCATTTCATCCATCTCTCCTTTAAATATATATATAATTTCAGTCAAATGGAGATGCAGAAACATGATGGGCTTCACCAATGTATTACTATAGTTCTTAATAATTATATTTTGATTGTGTAAAACCACAGTTCATAAGAAAGTTTTGGATTAACTTGTTTTGAGAAATGACACACATATGTATGAAACTTACATGATATGAACATTTGTTATATTTAAACATGAATGGATGAATGGATGAAATCTTAGCCAGTGTGGTAAAGGTTAACAACTGAACTGTCATTTCTACCAGCTAGGAGAGGGAAAATCAATTTTCTACAATGGAGTGACACTAGATATATCAACCACTCTAAGGCAGGCTTCATGTCAGATGGTAGTTGGTCAACATATAATGAATTCCATAGGGGTGTGTGTGTGTGTGTGTGTGTGTGTGAGAGAGAGAGAGAGAGAGAGAGAGAGAGAGAGAGAGAGAGAGAGAGAGAGAGAGAGAGAACTTTTATTTGGTTATATTTTGGTGTTTTTCTTTTTCTTTTCAGACATGGTATTATTTTGTTTCCTTGGTTTGGTGGGGGGAGGTTCTGTTATATTCTGGTTTTTGTTTGTTTGTTGAGAAAGAACCTAAAGTTGGGTAGGGAGGGAGGAAGAGAAAGGGGAAATTAGTTTTGTAATGGAAAAGTCATGATATGATGATTTTGGAGAAAATATACAAAAAAATAATCCCCAGCATAACAAATTTCAAGATACTAATTGCTTAGCACATAGCTTGCAAACATTTTGAACATTAGTAGTCAGCTCTCGTAAGTTGGTGCTTATTGTATAGCACAGCACAGCACAACAATATGGCAAAGTCAGAATTCAAAGGAAATTGGTCATTGTAAGAAAGTTGTATGGAGACTGAAAACAATCAATTTAGAGCAGGAAATGGCAAACGGAAGTTTGAATCAAGTGGGCCAACTGAGGACAACAATTTATCTGTTTCAAATTACATGGAATAATTAAAATAATGATATACAAGCCAAGCTATAGTAACATTATCTTTGTTTTGGAAAGAGCATCCGGCAGCTCCTACTTTATAGTGTCTACTCACTGATTTCTCTTTGGATTCATTTGTTCAGAGTCACTGCCTTTATCCTCTTTAATCTGGGCTTGAAGCTTTTCTGATTTGATACTGCACTATCCCATGATTCAAGTAGAATCCTACCCCATTTTTCGATACAAATTTTTCTTCAAGCATTAACACCATTTGATAAGTTGAGCACTTTAATGATAGGTTCTTCCCTGTCTCCTATTGCTTGAAGGCCATTTTCATGAAATCAGGGATTGTTTTTCCTATTTTGTTCATAGATATATCTCTAGCACCTAGAATAGTGACTGACAGAAAATAGCAGATACATAAATATTTGGTGGATGAATGTTAATGCTGATGAAAAGGAAGTGTACCAGCAGAGGGCCATAAATAATGAGGAGGTCTTGGTGATATACAAGAGACAGTATCAAATAAACAGGAATATAAAAAAACTGCCAACCTCAAATATATAGCAGAACACTGAAGAGGCAAAAGCCATTCCAAATTCAGACTCAATAAATGCAAAAGGCAGAAGGCTTTCTGGGAGCAATAGCCAATGAAATTATCTAAAAAGCTGAATTGTAACTATAGGGATAGCTGATCTTTTCCCCCAAACTCTTCTCACAGCATTCCTCTTCTTTCTGAATTGAAGCATGTCATACACTTAACCATAGACACAGAGGTAGGGGAATAGGGAAAATAATACATTTCTAAAAGTAAGCACATAAGGCTGGCAGTGGTGACACACTCCCTTAATTCCAGTACTCACAAGGCTGAAGTAAGCAGATCTCTATGAGTTTGAACTCAGCCTATTCTACAGAGTGAGTACAAGACAACCAGGGCTATACAGAGAAACCGTGTCTTGAAGAAAAAAATAATCAACTATCAAACTTAACTACCTAGCTCCGGTTCTATTTTACATATGTTCTGTGACTTATAATAGGTCGACTTTAGTCAACTTTACAATAGTGCAAAATGCCACAGTGGTTTGAAGGGCAAATATTACCCAATACATTCATGTATTGAATACTTGCTCCTAGGTTAGTGGTGTGGTTTAGATTATGGGACTTTTAGGAGGTGCAGCCTTGCAGGGGGTAGTATGTAACTGAAAGGCATTTGAGAGATTATAGCCTTGTCCCTACTATCTTTTCACCCTTTTAGTCTGTGTATGTGGATGGAATTGTGATCAGCAAGTTCCTGCTTTTACCAGCATGCTGTGCCTTCCCCATAACTATGAAGTCTCATGTTCTGGAGCCATAAGCTGAAATAAACTCTTCTATAAGTTTCTGTTATTCATGGTGTTTTGTCATAGCAAGAGAAAAGGAACTAACACAAGTGCTGAGTGGTATTATCTATCTATTCACAACCTGTTGAGAACATATACCTATAAAACTTCAGAGAAAAACCTTGTCAAATATACATGTGCTGCAGAATGTAAAGGAACACCCAAGTGTTACTATGTATTTGCACAAAATCAAAGACCACTGCAAAGAAAAGAATCTTTTAAAAAATGAAAAATTTAGGCATTGGATGAAGAAGAAAAACAGTAACAGCAATTAAACATCTTCAGAGTTGAAAATATTATGACTTCTTAGGCCAACAAAAATTTTCTTTTTTTTAAATTAATTTATTTATTTATTAATTTATTCATATTACATCTCAATTGTTAGCCCATCCCTTGTATCCTCCCTTTCTTTCCTCCCTCCCGTTTCCCCCTCTACTCCCTTCCCCTATGTCTGTGACTGAGGGGGACCTCCTCCCCCTGTATATGCTCCTAGGGTATCAAGTCTCTTCTTGGTGACTTATTATCTTTCCTCTGAGTGCCACCAGGCCTCCTCATCCAAGGGACATGGTCCGATATGGGGCACCAGAGTTTGTGTGAAAGTCAGATCCCCTTCTCCACTTAACGGTGGAGAATGTCCTGTCCATCGGCTAGACTGGGTAGGGGTTCGAGGTTTACTGCTATATTTTCCTTGGCTGGTGCCATAGTTTGAGGAGGACTAGAGGGCCCAGACCCGCCTGTATTTTTCCAGGACCCACTGGATCCTTCTATTTCCTCATTCTTCCAAGCTTCTCACCCCTAAAGTCTCAATAGGATTTTCTCCCCTCTGACCCACTTTCTTGGTAGGTAAAGTTTATCATGGGGGAGTACCCCTTGGCCTAGTGTCTCGATATAAGTGAGTATATACCATTTGACTCTTTTTGCTTCTGGGTGAACTCACTCATTATGACAATTTCTAGTTCAATCCATTTGTCCACAAATTTTGGAAATTCCTTGTTTTTAATAGCTGAGTAGTATTCCATAGTGTAAATATACCACAGTTTCTTTATCCATTCTTCTACTGAGGGACACGTAGGTTGTTTCCATGTTCTGGCTATTATGAGTAAGGCAGCTATGAACATGGTAGAGCATATGTCCCTGTTGTGTGGTAGTGCATCTTCTGGGTATATTCCAAGGAGTGGAATAGCTGGGTCTTGAGGAAGCCCTATTCCCATTTTTCTGAGAAAGCGCCAGATAGATTTCCAAAGTGGTTGTACTAGTTTGCATTCCCACCAGCAATGAAGGAGTGTTCTTCTCTCTCCACATCCTCGCCAGCATGTGGTGTCAGTTGAATTATTGATCTTAGCCATTCTGATGGGTGTAAGATGGAATCTCAGTGTCGTTTTGATTTGCATTTCTCTGATGACTAAGGAGGTCGAGCATTTCTTTAAGTGTTTCTCCACCATTTGATATTCCTCTATTGAGAATTCTCTGTTTAGTTCTGAGCCCCATTTCTCTATTGGGTTATTTAAGATGCAAAAAAGAGAATTTCAGACCAATTTCTCTTATGAACATTGATGCAAAAATACTTAACAAAATACTCGCAAAGCGAATACAACAGCTTATCAAAGACATCATTCACCATGACCAGGTAGGATTCATTCCAGACATGCAGGGATGGTTTAACATACGAAAATCCATCAATGTAATCCACCATATAAACAAACTGAAAGAGAAAAACCACATGATCATCTCTTTAGATGCAGAAAAAGCATTTGACAAAATCCAACACCCATTTATGTTTAAAGTTCTGGAAAGATCAGGAATACAAGGCACTTTTCTAAACATCATAAAGGCTATATACAGCAAACCAATAGCCAACATTAAATTAAATGGAGAGATACTCAAGGAAATCCCTCTAAAATCGGGGACCAGGCAAGGCTGCCCACTTTCCCCATACCTCTTCAATATAGTTCTTGAAGTTCTAGCCAGAGCAATAAGACATCAAAAGGAGATCAAGGGTATCCAAATGGGAAAGGAAGAAGTCAAATTATCCCTATTTGCAGATGATATGATAGTGTATATAAGTGACTCCCAAAATTCTACCAGAGAACTTCTACAGCTGATAAACACCTTCAGCAAATTGGCAGGATACAAAATAAACTCAAAAAAGTCAGTAGCTTTCCTATATACAAATGACAAACAGGCAGAGGAAGAAATTAGGAAAACTACTCCCTTCACGATAGCCAAAAGCAATATAAAATACCTAGGAATAACCCTAACCAAGCAAGTGAAGGACTTATTTGAAAAAAACTTTAAATCTCTGAAGAAAGAGATTGAAAATGACATCAGAAGATGGTGGGATCTACCTTGTTCGTGGATCGGGAGAATTAACATAGTAAAAATGGCCATTTTACCAAAAGCAATTTACAGATTCAATGCAATCCCTATCAGAATACCTACAAAATATTTTGAAGATATTGAAAGATCAATTCTCAACTTCATATGGAGAAACAAAAAGCCCAGAATAGCAAAAACAATCCTATACAATAAAAAATCCTCTGGAGGAATCTCCATACCTGATCTCAAGCTGTACTATCGAGCAACAGTAATTAAAACAGCATGGTACTGGCACAGCAATAGGCTAGTGGATCAATGGAATCGAACTGAAGACCCAGAGATGAATCCGCACACATTTGGTCACTTGATTTTTGACAAAGAAGCCAAATCCATTCAATGGAAAAACGACAGCATCTTCAACAAATGGTGCTGGTCTAACTGGATGTCTACATGTAGAAAAATGCAATTAGACCCCTATTTGTCACCATGCACAAAAATCAAGTCCAAGTGGATTAAAGACCTCAACCTAAAACCAGAGACATTAACCCAATTAGAGGAAAAAGTGGGGAAGAGTCTGGAACACATAGGTACAGGAGACAACTTCCTGAATCGAACACCAACAGCCCAGGCCTTAGCATCAACAATTAATAAATGGGACCTCATGAGGCTGAGAAGCTTCTGTAAGGCAGGTGACACTGTCAAGAGAACAAAGCGACAGCCTACAGACTAGGAAAAGATCTTCACCAACCCTTCATCTGACAAAGGTCTAATATCCAACAAAAATTTTCAATGGGTAAAGTTGCTTGCCACCAAGCCAGATGACCTGAGTTCAATCTCAAGGACCCACATGATAAAGGGAGAGAACTTATTTCTGCAAGTAGAACTCTGCATTCCATCATGTATGTATGCATACACATTAGATAAATAAACCAAATAAACAAACAAATAAATAAATGTAATTTTTAAGGAAGAAAAATGAGATTCATGAAACAAAATAGGCTTCACTGAAAAATAAAAACCTGCAGACCAAAAATCTTTTACAAATTATTCTCACCAAGATAAGAGTGTAAGAAAAAAACATAAATAGAAAGGGGAACACTCCTCCATTGTTGGTGGGAGTACAAACTTGTACAACCACTCTGGAAATCAATCTGGCGCTTTCTCAGAAAATTGGGAATAGGGCTACCTCAAGACCCAGCCATAACACTCCTGGACATATACCCAAAAGATGCTCCACTATACAACGAGAACACTTGCTCACCTATGTTCATAGCAGCTTTATTCATAACAACCAGAATCTGGAAACACCCTACATGTCCCTCAATGGAAGAATTGATAAAGAAACTGTGCTACATTTACACAATGGCATACTACTCAGCTATTAAAAACAAGGAAATCTTGGAATTTGCAGGTAAATATATGGAACTAGAAATGGTCATCCTGAGTGAGGTAACCCAGACCCAGAAAGACATGCATGGTATATACTCATTTTAAAGCAGATATTAGCCCAACATACAGATATGGACCCAGAGGGTCCTGCACAAACCAAGGACAATGCATGCAGTAAACCTAGAACCCCTAGTCATATATAGTCAATGCACATCTCATTCTCCTGGGTTGGGGGGTGGAGTAGAGATGGACTCTGACATGAACTCTGGTGCCCCCAATTTGGTCACTTCACTCTTGTGGAGAGGCCCAGTGTGCACACAGAGGAAAAGGAAGCAGGCTATCTTGATGAGACCTGATAGGCTGTGGTCATATGTTGGGGAAGGAGGTCCCCTTCTGTCAGAGGTCTAGGGGAGGTGACTAGGGTGAAAGAGAGAAGGAGGGTGGGAGGGAATAGGAGGATAGAATCAAGGGAATAACAATTGGGATGTAATATAATTAAATTATAATAAATTAAAACTTAAGAAAATCTATGTCCAAATACTTGCTCTGGACAAGAGCTAAGCAATGAGACACTAAAAGCAATTAAAATATACATGATCAATCATGTTTGGAAGTCTAATTTCCATGTAATGAGAGACAAAGTAAATATTGATAGAGAATAGTCAATTTAAGAGATTTCAAAACAAAATTTTTTTCAATCTGAAAATGACAGGGATTTTGAGCATAAAAGGAATCATACAATGATGAGAAGGACTAATATTAAAGATCCACATATAGTAATATCTTTATAGATTTCAACTTTCCAGGATAAAATTTTCAAAAAATCCAAGGAGATTTTTTCTTGAAGCTTGAAGTAGTGAATTATACCTTTCTTACCAGTACTTCAGTGGATCAGGAAGGGAAATAACAGACAGACTGGACCAGTGACCAATTTGTGAGTTTTGGAGTACAGTGACTCTGAGGTCAGAGGTCATCCTGAGTGATGAGTTCTGGAGAACAGTGACACTGTGGCCAGCAGCCAGCCTGAGTGAGGAGTTCTGGAACACAGTGGTCCTAAAGCCAGT